>JAQZBX010009038.1:0-46866 GCA_029593785.1 Cabassous unicinctus | reverse complement strand
AAAAAAAAAAAAAAAAGTACAAACATATTTAACGTATTTAAATAACCATTTCTGTGAAATATTTATTATTCATTTTCATAATGTAGACATGTACTCAAAACTATAGAGGTAAGTTAGAGATGTTTCTAAGAAGGCATAAAAGAAGTTGAATCCATCATTTCTTGCAATCTGGGAAAAATGAGTTTTCACTGTGCATAAATCTATGGATTTAATGAATACGAAATCATATATATGAATTTTAATTAGATTTTTATCAAAAGGAACACAATACATGACATTATAATAAACAACTAAAACAAGCTCTTCTTTTAAAGTGAAAATTATTTTCCCAGTTTGGGTGTTTGTTTTTTCCCTATGATACCCCTATTTCTTCCTTTGCCTCTTTCCTCAGAAGGATAAAGAGGTAAAATCCCAGAGTCCAGGTATACCCTTTGGAATTAGGTTTCATGTAGCCCCATCTCCTTTACCCTGCACCTTAAGGTGAACACCACCTCTCTTTTTCCAAGTTCTGTCCTTAGTGCACCCTCCACTCAGTCACTCATGGATTGAATGTCCATGTTGTGGAGTGGGCGGGATTTATCTTCTTTCCTAAATTTGACCCATTTTCCTTCTCATTATCACTGCATGCTGACAACAAAGGAAGAGATGGGCAATAAAAGCTGCTCAGTGTCCTGGTAGAAGGGTCAGTGGTATTAGAATTCAAAAGGACTGTCTTACTTGAGATACGGGATCACCTGTGGTTTTCACCTGTTCGTAACTGAGAGTTAGCTCTATTTCACCATAACCAGCAGTCAAGGGAAGACTAAGAACTGACTCTGTGCTGCAACATCTAATTTCCTCCTGGGGATGCTCCCAAAATGGTCACTGCATAAAGACACAAGCCAGAACATCCGTGTTGCCTTTTCCCCCACCCACCTCTAATGAAGGGTTATCTGCCCCAGGTCAATTTTTAACAGCAAATTTGAAAGTTCTGACCCTACTAATAAGCACCCAGACAATCAAATGCAGACACTACTCTCATAATATCAGCACTCCTGAAACTACATCATTTTCTATTGCAAGCAGGGCAAAAAACAGCTATTTTTATAGATTTGCAGAGTGATTTGTTTGCGTACAAAAGGAGTGAGTGAAAGTCACACCGGAGTAAAAATCATATTACACACATGAGGAAGACAAAATAACAGTCTTTGCACAAGTCATGTTTAGCTATGGAATAAAGTTTATTTGCACCCTTGACAAAGTGGATTGCTGAGGGATAAACATTTTGTTGTTGATTTCATGGTGGTGGTTTCTTGTTTTGATTTTCTGTATTAATTTAGGGCAATTCTAACCAGGACTTTGTCAAGAAACATATTTGAATAATTAATATCTGTGACCTGTATGGCCTACATTCATTATGATATTTGAAGTAGTTACAGAGCCACATAGGAGTGTTACTTGAATTAAGTGAAATTAGCATAAAAAAATAGAAGTGATGGGCACATATTAGGTGCTCATTAAATGTTAGCTGTAAGGGAGAGTATATTTCTAAAGTGTGAAGTTTCTTCCTTGTGGAGAGATTTTCATTAATTTTCCACCATTTGCTTCCCCATCTGTGGCAGTTTGAGATTACTTATGAATTCCAAAAAGAGGGATTATATTTGTAAATTGGTCTGTTCCCCTAGGCATGATACCCTTTGAGATGAGCCCTATGCCAGCCTACAGCTGAGATCAGAACCCAAATAAATACCCTTTATAAAAACCAAAAGATTTCTGGTACTTTGCATCAGCACCCCTTTGGCTGACTAATAAAGAATTTGGTACTGAGAAGTGGAGTCATGCTTTTGCAATTATCAAAATGCTGGAACAGTTTTATAAATGGGTAAGGGGTATGTTTTGGAGGAATTGTAAGATGCTTGATGGAAAAGGTCTAGATTGCTTTGAAGAGACTGTTGGTAGGAGTATGGACACTAAAGAGACTTTTGCTGAGGCTTTAGAAGTAAATGATGAGACTATTATTGGAAACTGGAGGAAAGGTGATCGGTGTTTAAAGTCACAGAGGACTTAGAAAGATTGACTCCTGATGTTATATGGAAGGCAGAATTAGAAAATTACAAACTTGGACATTTCATCAAGGAGATTTCCAAACTAAATGTGGAAAATGCAGACTGGCTTCTCCTTGCAGCTTATAGCAAAATGTTAGAGGAAAGAGATGAACTGATAACTGAATTGTTGTGATTCCGGAAATTCCAAGCCTCTGGAAATCAAGCCCCCAGACGATAGTGCTCCATTTAAGGAATTGACTAAGCATGGAACTTCTAAGTCAGATTGGAAATGCAGTTATCCAGGAAAGACTTGTGGAAAGTTTTATTGTCTAATGGTTTGGGCCCCTGCTTCCTGCATGCTAAACCAACAAGCTTTCTGAGAGAGCCATATGAACAAAACCACTGTCAGCCTGGACTAAAAAGGACATGGAGGGAAGAGATAGAAGGGAAAACGACTTTAAGAGGAAAACCATGGAAGCTGAAGTCTGGAATTAAGACATCTCCTTGGGCCAAGAGAGGACCCCCATCCATGTGTAAAGAGAAGGTGAATTTACCCCAGCAGTTGAAGAGGGTGCATGTTCCAGCCCACTGTTCAGGGAGAGCTTTCCCACCCCAGGCTACAAAGAGGGTGGAGCACATTCCCCAAGGGTTGGGGAGAATGAGGTTGACACCTCATAGGTCTGAGAGGGTTGGACCTGTATGTCACAGATTAGAGAGAATGGTGCATCCACCTCATTGTACTGAGGGGATTGAGACTCTACCCCAGAGATTAGGTAAAGTGTGGCCATCACCCCAATGTTCTTGGAGGGTGAAGTCTGGAGCTCGGTTGCCACCCAGATGCCTGATGAGGGTGGAATCAAGAAAATGGCCATTGGGCAAGCCTATGGAAAGGGTGGGCCCCCATGAGGTCCCAAGGATGAGAAAAAACCATCATCTTAAGAATGACTCTCAGACTTTGAAATCTAATGAAGTATTCCCCACAGGTTTTTGGAACTGTAGGGGGCGAGTGACTGGTGTTTCCCTCCAAAATTCTCCTTATGGTAATGCAAATGTTTATCCTTTGTCTGTCCCTTTGTATATTGGAAGCAGATAAATTGTTTTGTAAGTTTCACAGGCCTAAAGCCAGAGGGAACTTTGTTCCTCTGTATTTCTATAAACTGACTGTGATATGATTTTGTACTTAGCATTGCTAACTGAAAGTATTTAAGGTTGTTTCTGAATATTGTAATGCCTTTTTGGGATTCAGAGGGTGGACTGTGGCAGTTTGAGATTATTTATGAATTCCAAAAGGAAAGATTATATTTGTAAACTGGTCTGTTCCTCTGGGCATGATACCCTTTGATTGATTTAAATTCAAAGGCTCTATGTTTACTTGGTTAAATCAAGATTAGGGCTTTGATTCAATCATGGCATTAGGGCATGCAGGGTTGAGTCCCCGCACCCTTGGTGGGCTATATAAATGGACAATCAAAAAGACAGAAGAAGAAATACACGTAGAAGTAGATACACAGAGAAAATACACAGAGAGACAGTTGCATAGACATGGCAGAGGCCCTGGGAAGAGAGATGAGCCATTTGCCTGAAAATTTACAGCTGACCTTGTGAAGAGACCAGAGCAGCTGAGCCAGGAAAGAAACAAGCCCAGGGAAGAAAGATGAGCCCTATGCTAGCCTACAGCTGAGATTGGAAGAAGCTGGACTCATGGAGCCTTAAGAGGAAAGAGGAAGGCTGAACCCTTGCAGAGGTTGCCCACCATCTTGCTTTAACACATGGCAACAGAGTTTGGTAAGGAAGTACCTTGAGTTGGACTCTTTAGGATCTTGTAACTATAAGCTTTTATCCCAAATAAATACCCTTTGTAAAAACCAACTGATTTCCGGTACATTGCATCAGCACCACTTTGGCTGACTAATACACTGTCCTTCCCCACACAGTGAGTCTCTCTCTCTCAAATTTTTTTACACAAAATGTAAAATGCAAAAGTAAAATGTAAAACAAAATGCTCACTAGTAAGAGAATAATGCGTCAAGATTCTTGTCAGAGAAAAATTAACTTACCTCTTTTTTTTGTTTGGCTTATTAGATTTGTGATTACCTTTGGGACCAACAAACAAACAGGAGCGAAAATAGAAAATTTACTCTGGCCATTTGCACAGGCAAAGGCCATGGGTTAAAAGAACCAATGTATCATTAAAGTAAAAATGAACTTCTCTTTAAACACTGTAATCTCCACTTCCTCAGTTTCCTCAGTTTGTGCATAGCAATAAAACTGCATTAAGGAACACTGGGTGAAAACTGATATTGATCTTATAAAGTATCACTTTCCATTCAGGGAAGTTTGGATATTAATGACAAAAGTAAAAATACCTACTATACCCACATTTATCTTCACTAAAAAAATTGATATAGCAGAAAATAACAATTTTAATATTTCAGGAGATTGCCTTCAAGTATAGACATACGTTTACATAAATATACACACATGCACATACCCATACACACATATATAGATACAAGTATGCCTATATCTACACATATATACACACAAGCACATATGTTCAGAGAAAGTTGTCATAAAAATGCAGTTTAGTGTCCTGCTTTTTAAAAATTTAATATGTATGATGAGTATACCTTCTGTGGTAATTTTTAAATTAATGTATAACTTTAAAATAAAATGCACAGATCTAAAGTGTTCGTTGATGAGTTTTGACAATGGAATCATGCATGCAATCACCATCCAAAACCAGATATAGAACATTTCCATCACTGGACAAAGTTCCAGAGGGCTTCTATAGGAAATAATAAAATATTCAAAATATACCATTGTTGTGCATTTTTGTAATGTTTCCTTTTTCTTTCTTTGCCATGTTTTTTATATACTGATCTGAACAGATTTCCTATTTTCAGTTCATCCACCCTCTAAGGAGGAGGTTTATGGCCAGAAAGAATATTTTTCAATAGGAATGGTTTATAGCTTTCTCTTGACCCCATTCAATGTCTTCCTAGGCGTTGACAGGATCATTGTCCTCCTTTATACTTGGAACACATATTCATGGTCACTGTTCCTTGGAAAAATTCCAGAATCTAGTAAGCATTTGACTCATGTTGTTCTGCTAAAGGGTCTGGAGTTAATTTTCCTATCTCTCCTGTTAAGTTCGCACTCTGAGCCTATTAAATACATGGCAAAAATTTAAACTGTCAAATATTCTGCCCTCGGTGATCCTTTTGTCTACATCCTCCTCAACCATGGTCTACTTCTTGGAACTATACCTGTCAGGACACAATGCTCTCCAACCATGGCTGGTTCCCAAACACCCCAGTTGCTCCTCCTTTCACATAGTTATCTGAGCTTCAGTTTCAAAACTGACATCCCAGGGAGGTGGTGGGACAGGGGAACCAGGAGGAATGCTTCGGTTGCCTCAAATGCACATTCATGAAGCAAACAATTTGCTTTCAGTTGGTACCAACCCAGGACCTCTGCATCAGGGGTCTACCTTTTTCAGGCTGGCAGGTTCACTCTGTTTCTACAGAAAAAAAAGTGAGCTCATTGCATTCTCTGTTAAACGTCGCAGTTATTTAATTAGGGGGATTTACTCTCAGATTTGGCAAAAGTGGAATGGCAGTCTCTATTTTTCATTTTTACTATTGGTTATTTGTTTCCTGCACTCTCATGGGGATTTTAGGTGAAACACAGACCCATGTTAGCGACAGCTCGCTGGACAGCATCTTAAACCGGGAGGCCGTTACAGTCATTCTTTGTTGCCATTTAAAGCCTTCATTCATTCATTTCGCATTTATCTGTCAGCAACCACCTACATGACATTTGACTTTGTGACTCTGCCTTACTCATATCTTTGGTGCGAAATAATCACTCTTTCTGAATAACTCGGCCTCTGATCCTTTGCTATCCAACTCCCTACTGTAGAAGTCTCATAGAGAAAACCATTTCACTAAGTCAGGAAGAGAGAAGGCTCTTTTTACAGTATTAGAGTACGATAAAACAGTATATTGTCTGTTTACTTTCTTCTCATTGTTTTTACAGCCAAGACAAACCTTTCAACCTTACCAATATAGACCTCTTGCCCCCTTGATGGTGTAAGGAACTAGCACGATGGCCTCAAAAATATGCTGGATTAGGACTCTTGAAATTTAGGTTCTGATCTTGGCTCTATTACTAACAAGCTATGTGACTTAGAACAAATCTCTTAACACCACTGGATCTCAGTTTCTACATCTGTAAAATCAAAGTGTCCCTTTCAACCTTTCATTCTACAGTGAAAGAAAAATATTATACAAGCTTTCATGAAGTGCTAACTATCAACAAGATACAGCAGATTATCCAGACATGCCGCAAACTTCCAAACCTCATAGCTTAAATAACCCCCAACCTTGAGATCATCCCTTTTCTTAATCTGATAGAATGTCTCTGAGCTCAGAAGTTCAATGTTAAATTTGCCTGATCTTTCTGTACGTTATACCTCTATCGTGTTATTCTGGTGAACAGATTCTTTTCTTGACTTTTTGGACTAATTGCTGCTTTGATTCATTTTCTTGTTCCTACACCAGAGTCGGCTTCTTGGATATACAATCTATTAGTTGCATAGTGCCCATGCTTGGTCTAATGCTTGGTGTCTCTGTCTTGAAATTTTTCATAAGTGTGCCTCTGAACTTGTGTTATGTAAGTGAAGCCCTTTGGGACAACGGAACATGTGTGTGAATCACATGCACATGTGATTGCACATTTCCCCGGCCCCTCTGCCCCCATTCACACGTACCATTTGTCTTCATTTCCTACGGCGGCCATAACACGTACTGCAAACTTACTGGCTTAAAACAATGGAAATCTGTTGCCTCACAGTTCTGGAGACTAGAAGTCTGAGATCAAGGTGTCAGCAGGGCCCTGCTCCATCTGAACCCTGCGGGGGAGACTCCTTCCTTGCCTCTCCCAGCTTCTGGTGGTTTCTGGTGATCCTTGGCGTTCCTTGGCTTGCAGCTACATCACTGCAGTATCTGCTTCTGCCTTCAGATAGCAAGGCCCTCTCTGCATCTCAGTCTCTTCTCCCCTTCTTCCAAGGATACCAATCATATTGGATTTAGGGTCCAGCCTACACCAAGATGACCTCATCTTATCGAATTCTATCTGCAATGACCTATTTCTAATAAAGTCACATTCTGAGATAATGGGGGTTAAGACTCCGATATATCTCTTTTTTGAAGGGGACACACAATTCAACCCATAACAGCATTTGGGAGTGGGGGGGACACTGTTAGCCCAAAGGTTCACTTTCTATGTGAACCAGAACTTGTTTCAGTGCAGAAAGAAGGCCATAGTATTCTAAGACACACAAATGACTAAGGAGCCCTATTGTATCCTTTCTTACTGGTGTCACTTCCTTGTACTAGCCAACCACTGATGCTGCCAAAAGATGACAAGAAGGAAAGGGGGAAATGGGGCAACCCACTGTTCCTTTTCCCTTTCATTTCTTGTTTATTCATCAGGAAGCCAAAGATGGAGAGTTTTGGTAGGATGTGTATCAAGATGTGAAATAAAGAGTTGAGTTCGTTTTGTGCAGTTTTTCCACTGTTCTGGTAAGAACAAAATACATATACATGTAGGAGCTTGAAATATATCATTTTGGTGATTTTGGATACAAGTCAGATGCTCTTATATTTGCATTTAAAACTGACATTGCACAATTTTTAAAAAATAGCAAAATTCATGATATTGATTGAAAATTTTAATTTTTCTTCACTTAGAATGACATTAAATAGCAAATAAAAAACACAAGTTGAGACAGGCCACGGAAGAAAGGAAAAAGCTTTATATTTTAATGCCTTTAATGGCAGTTTTTTCCCTGCATTTTGAACACAGGGCCCTGCATTTCCATTTTGCATTGGGCCCTTTAATTATGAGGCCTGCCCTGCCCACCTCTCCATCCCCGGCCTTTATCCCAGTTCACCTAGGAAGAGCCCTGCTATGGTACCGAGCTTCCCAGGAAACAGAGCTGCCATCCTTGTGGTCAGCTCCTGCTACCTGCTGGCTGATGTCACTTCCAGCCTGGACCTCGGTCTGTTATCAGACCACACAAACATGCCCCTCTCCTTCCCGGCCACCCTGTTTTCAACTTCCGGAAACTTTCTCTCTTTTGCCTTCGTACATAGCGTCTTCTTGGTCACCAGCTGCTGGCGTTTGTCAGTTCTGCACTTGGTTACCTTGGCTTAAATGTTGTGTGTGGTCAGGGACACATAGAGGGAAAAGCCCATTCATTCCTCTTCCTGTTTGTTTTCAATGACTGTGTTTTTAAAATAGCTTTAGGTTCATAGAAAAATTGCACAGAAAGTAAAGAGAGTCCCCATATCTCCTCTGTCCAGTCTGCTGCACGGACTTTCCCCTATTATTAACATCTTGTCTTATCGTGGTACATTTGTTACAATTAATAAACTAATACAGATATACTATTATTAACCAAAGTCCCCAGTTTACATTAGGGTTCACTCTTTGCGTTGGACAGTTCAGAGGGTTTTGAAAAATGCATAATATCATGTACATATCCTCCATTATGGTATTATATAGAATAGTTTCACTGTCCTAAAAATGCCCCCACTCCAGCTCCCACTGAACCAGCATCCAAGCCCATCGTCTTTTTGAAGCTGACTTTATTTATTTTGTATTTCATGAAAGGCAAAGCAACCAAAGGCAAATTCAGATGGTGCTGAGTCCAAGCACAGCCCCAGATAGGCCCTGACATCTCATCAAGTTAGCGCTGAAAGAACCGTCGGGCACATCCTACGGAACCCCCTTAGGTACAGATGCACAAGCTAGTTAGGAACAGACCTGGGACTAGGATCAAGATCTTCCAACTCCTACTATTGTCTTCCCATACAGGCGAGGTCATTGATCAAAATGTAAAAATGGTCCATCCCCAGGTACTAGAAGGCGTGGGGGCATAAAGCTATGGCCGTCATTTTGGAGACTTCGCTTAGCAAACCAGCGCAGCCGTCACTGCCAGGCCTGCTCACGTACTCCTTCCACCATCCCCTGAGCCCTGGCTGTTATCCTCTGGGATGGGCAGCATCAGCCTCACCTGGAAACTGCTAGAAATGAAGAGCCTCAGGCCCCACATCCAAGCCGCAGAATAAGAATCTGCATCTGCACAAGGCCCCAAAGAGGTTTGTGAGCAGTTTAAAGTTTGAGCAGGATTGGCTTCAGCTTAAAATGCTTCTTAAAGGGAGAGACAGAGAGAGGGTGAGAGGGAGGACGAGGGAGGACAGGAGGGAGAGGAATGAACGGAGGGGGACAGAGGGAGCGAGGGCAGCAAGAGAGAGAAGCATCACTAAATAATTAAATATGAAGCTGGGGACTTGGTTCCATTGTTTCCTTTATTCCCTTTTCTTCTTTTTCGTCCCTTTTTTATTCAAGGCTTCTGTTGTTGTTGTTATACTGAAGAACTACATGAGACAGAAAGCTTGGCAGCCTTCCCACAATCCTCAGCATGTGGGAATAGCAAGCAACAAAGTGTTAGCACCTGCCAACTGGTGATTCCGTGTAAATGTCTCTGTTAACAACCACCACCGCTGCTAGCAGCCATCCGAGCAAAGCCGCAAATCTGTTCCTCTCTCCGGCGTGGGAAACACCACCGAAAAAGTCACCTAATTGCTTGATTAAGATGTATCAATCCTGGAAATTGTTGATCTAGAATATCAAGCCTCTGACATTTCGTTCATTCTTGATTAAACAGAATAGTTTAAATCTGGCTCTAGCATGCTGTCCTAGAGCCCTGGGTGCCAGGCAGAGAGTTCTGACAGTGGGACTTTTGCTTGGGGGAGGCGAAACAAACAGCTGGAGGCCAAATTCTTTCAGGTGTCTCCAAACATCCCTGCAATAAATCCATGCGGTGGTAATGGGAAAAGATGATGACCTGAGAAAGACCAGGGCCCTCTACAAGTCTCTCATCACAGCTGGGAGGGTCTTTTTTTTTTTTTTAAACATCTTATTTCTCTTCTATGAGAAAACATTGGTATTTTCTCCCACACCACAAAGAGCTCCCTGTTTAAATGCATTGTTGGGGAGGGTTTCACAACCAAATTCCTTTCAATTTCTCGCCCCCACAGGATGCAGTTTATCTGGTTCAGTCATTACCTACCTGGGACAGGAACGGATGCAATTTAGCCACAAGCTGCTGCCTTTGGTCGTTGCCACTTTAAGAGCAGTAGGTGCCCCACCTTCAGGGGTCACCAGCACCAAGAGTTGAACAATAACCAAAAAAAGTTCTGCCGAAAGATTGAGTTTTCTCCAAAAGGTAAGGTGAGGGGCAAGAAGAATAGGCTAACACCCTGGATTAGCCAGGGTTCTCCAGAGAAGCAGAACCAGCATGCCCCACACACACATGTGTGAACATAATAGAGAGATGCACTTTCAGGAGTCGGCTCTCGTCACTGTGGGGACTGAATCTTGCAGGGCACGCCCACAGGCTGGAAATTCCTGTAAGAGTGACAGGAACCCTTGGCGGGTTCCTTTCTAAGGCCTCCACCTGACTGGATGAGGCCCAGCCACGTTATCAGGAATCACCTCCTCTACATCTACCGATTGTAGATGCTACTCACAGCTATGAAATACCTCCACAGCTACACCTAGGCCAGCGTTTGACCAAACAACTGGACACCATTTCCTAGCAGGTTGACACATGAAATCAGCCATCACACACCCCAAGAGGCCGTATCACGTTATTTACAAATACCAAAGTTACTTACAAATAACCAAAGTTATGGTAAAGAAGCACTTTCTATTTTTAACTAATAGCACTTTCCTCCTACAAACACCTTCCTTAATTTCAAAGGAATGGAAATTTGCTTTTATTATCAACTTTCTGTTGACATTCAGGTAGAGTCCTTAACCATGATTTCTTTTCACGTGACCACTTGGCTATGAAAATACTTATAGGAACACAGGGATGATTGTTTAGAGTGAACCCAGCCTTCTCAGTATTTCTCAAGCATAATGAAATGAACCAGGTAGCAAGACAGTATCACCTGGGGCCACACACACTTGCAGGTAAGTAACCCTGTTTGGCCCAAAGCCAAAGCACTGAAACCAACCCATTGATGTGATCTCATCTTCAAAGAGAGGTGAGCTGGCTTATTCAGTGTTACCATAGTTGAGGAATTGGGATCCCTCGATGAAAAGGAGGTCTTGGAGGCTCCCTTTTAGCACTATCAGTAAACAAATTTGTTTCAGTTGGCACAAAGATGGCTTTGCAAGCTGGAATAATTCCCATTTTGCGAAAGGAATGGGTAGAATTTCCACAGTCAGGCAATTGCGCCTCCCTTCCCACTTGGAAGTGATATTACAACAAGGCCTACTATGTCCAAATCTTCTAAGACCGCCTCAGTTTTACATATCACATCCTATTATCACAGTGTGTTCTCTTAACTGTTACAATACTATACCATCTCTCTATAAACCTCAAAAATATCCTAAGTATCTAACCTACATTTCCTAATCTGCCTCACAATGAAAATGGACTCAAATGTCCTCTTTCAAACAACGTTCTCAGTATGGACTCATAAATGTAATCATGGTATACAGGTCAATAGGAAAATATCTGGTTGTTTTTTGAAGCACGTTCAGCATATTTTAAATGAAAGAAACTATGCACCCATCTTCCTTTTATTCTCTTGTTGGAGCACTTCAGCAACACCCAAATAATGACACTTAAATATATCCGTGATAATTTCGAAGTCTAATAGCCACACAAGAGGAACACACAGGTTTTTAATGTTTTACCCACTGTTAGAACCCAAGAACAAGTTGGCTTGGGACAATGGGTGTGGGGTGGGAAATTACTGATAATCTGGAACAAAAGAAATTAGTAATTCCTGGATGTCAATTCAGATAAAAATCTTTAGCCAGTCCAGGTAGTTCCACATGTCTAAATTTTGTGCCACTAAGCTTTACCACTGTCTATGAAGTAAGAATTAACTACCAGTTCTGGGCATATTGTCTGGGAAAGTTTTAGACAGTTTTTTAATTTTTTAGTTATACGTACTTCCATCCTAATAGAGGGTTATGTATAGGAAAAGAAAATATCCAAAAAGGAATCCTTTAGGGGAGAAGAAATATCCTGGGTCTTGGTGTGTGTCCTGGTTTGAATCTTTTGTGGACCCCAGAAAATTATGTTCTTTAGCTAACCCTTTCCTGTGTATATAAACCTATTGTATGTGGGTCCCTTGAGTTAGATTCAGTTAAGGGACCTTTAAATTAGATCACTTTTTATTAGCTCTCTTTAGTGCCTTTGAATGGACTACTTCAGTGAGGCGTGAGCCAGGGTGGGTCTCGTCCCTCTTGCTGGAGTCTTATATAAACAGATGAGACACAGAGAAAGAAAGCTGCCATATGAGGACTCCAGGATCGCCTACAGCTGAGCTCCAAAAGGGAGCATCTTTAGATGCTGCTGCCATGTGCCTGATCCTTCACAGCTGAGCTCGGGGACAAAGTGAGCCTAGAGGGGAGAGGAGACGTACAGAGCCGCCATTGTGTCTTGCCATGTGGCAGGAGTCCAAGATTGCTAGCAGCTGATCTTTGGGGAAAGAGCTTCCCTGCTGCTCTGATTTGGACATGTTCATTGCCTTGGAACGGTAAGATTTTACCCTAATAAATTTCTATTATAAATGCCAAACCATTTCTGGTATTTTGCATCAGCAGCCAGTGGCAAACAAAAACAGCGTGATTCATGACCAATGAGATCATTCTTACACAGAAACAAGGAGAGCAGAAGCTTGAGGTAATCCTGACCATATTTTGAACTTTTTCTTCTCCAGGGCACTGCATTTAATTCTCTGCCCACATTTTTAAGTCTCATATGTGAGACTCCTTTTCCTCTACCCACATATGTCCTTCTTTAGGGTTTTGTCTTTCATGCTCTTCTATTTGCTCTATTTGGTTAATTTAATTTAATCCCATGAGCTTCTCAAATGCACAGCATCAATGCCATTCTCTTTTCTAGGCCTGGCCTCCTGTTCCTCTCCACTCTATGGCCTTCAGACAGTTTATTCTTACCAGTTCTAAAACAAGATTCAAAAGCCCCTTGTCTTTAAGTCTTCACCTCATCCTACATTTTCAAGTACACTGAAGCCTCAACATATACTCCTTAAACCAAATAAGAAACTCGGGCTAATTCTGTCTCCTCCACTAGGCTCTATGCAGCATGATTGCAAAGACTGTTTCACTAACCCCGTAAACCCAATGCCTAGCAAAATGCCCAGCGTGTCGCAGGTGCATAATGAATATTTAATCACTAGATTAATGAATTCTTGGCACATTCTTTTCCCCTACTCTTCCTATCCATTTGATCACCATATTCTGTCATTCTGTTTCAGAATTCATATCCTTATCTTGTCTCTACCATGAACTTCTCATTTCCTTGACCCTTATGTCATCTTGTAGCAGTCCATCCTCCTCACGGCCACAAAAGTTATCTTTCCAAAACAAAAGTCTGGCCATGCCCTTACCCCATGGCAAACCCCTGCTGGCCTTCTGCACACTTTAGCATGGTCTTCAGCCTGAGACCATCTGCCATTTCTCCATCTTAAACTTTATGCTCTATCCAACTGGACTTCCTTCCATTTTCAAACTCAACATGCATTCTCCCGTTTCCCGGGCTTTGCTCATGCTCTTCTCTTGGCTGGAATGTTCTTACACTCTCCTTGTCTCATGGCAGGACGGCTCCATATCATCTCCTCTGAAGTTTTCTCTGATTCCCATGGACTCCTCCTGCTTTGTGTACTCACTGCGATTCGCCCAGCATTCTCACAAAGGATTTTCATATCATTTAAAAAATTTTTATTTTTCATATCACTTTTATTATGTATCTATCTGCCCTCTATATTGTGAAGTTCCTTGGAGGCAGGAACTGTGCTGAATTTCTCTTTCCTGCCCCCACTGTCCAGCAAGAATGTAGCATACAGTGGCCACTCAGTATGTGTTTCAAAATGAGTCCTCGTCTGGAATATTAGAGGCTCTAAGTCCAAATTGAATATGAAGTAGAAGTACATTTCCATCCAAATTCTGGAAGACTTTAACATACTATTAAAAAGCGGTGATCAAAGCATTATTACTATTAAAAGTCAAAGATATCTAGCTCTGCAATGGAACAGGGCAAAGGGCTGAGAGAAGAGAAACACAGAAAGTCATTAAAGATTTGTTTTTATATCTCAGAGAATTATTTGAACAATTTTCACTTTTCTGACCCTGAACCACAAGCTTCCAAGAAGTCCACCTACACATAGTTTCATGATGAGGTCAGCGTGAGCAACACTTGACTGCTTGCTACTGTTGTTATCTAAGCAGGAGCAAGTTAACAACTGGTACAGTTTCAACCCTACAGTTAAATGAAAAATGACTTGGCATAGACTTCAAACTATGTTAATATAATTGAGCAGAGTGGATGTGAAGGCAAATTTAATTCTAATATTCTCTATGGGAAAGAGTGATCTTTTCTCTATTACACTGTACACAATCCCCTAAATAAGTACTAATAAATGTATGTATAAAAACAGAATATGTCATTATATGTGTATCTATATGTCATTTATCCCATCAGCAAAATCATATGATAAGAATGGTTCCTGATCCAATAGAATTAAAATGAAATAATTTTCAAGAGTTAAAAGGAAGGTATCTGCTTGAAATAATACTGTTATTTGGAGGTCTTTGAATTGAGCCTATATATACAGAAAACAAAAGGTTATATTGGTATTTTTGCAATTTTAACTCATTTACACTTGCCTTTATATTTAGCCTTTTATGGTATCCTGTTTCTAACAGCAAGTGCTGTGTACTTACATCAATATCACCAACTGTCTGCCTTCCTCGGAAGTACCAATAAAGATCTTTGTTATTTGATCTGAAATTGGCCTGAGAAAGGAGCATTCAACTTAATATGTACATAGTAAAATGTTCTATTTGAATGGATGCATGACATAAAGCAGCATAGCATTCTTCATTGGGGATCTAGAATGGAATGGGTCCAGGCCACAATGCTTGTGGCCCACTGCTAAGCCCTAGTGCCCTGCCATGTTGGGAGGCCAGGGCGGGAAGCAGAGTCTCAGATCCCACCAGGGCCTTTCTGCTCAGCATTCATAGATATGCGTCTTTGCCAAAGATAATCCACCACCACCACCACCACCCCTCACTCACTCTTGGCTTGATGATACTGAAGAGTTCAATCTGAGGCAGAAGCTCTACTCAACTGGAGAAGTTATAAAATCCAACTGAGAAGGGGAAAATAGCACACTGATTTAACCACATAAGCAGGAATTAGTAAATAGGATCAGATCCTTCCATAAGCCTTTTTTTGTTTTTTTCCTGATGAGTAACATCATCAGCGGCAGTGGGAGTGAGAGCAAATAAACCTAGAAAGAATGGGAAAGGGAATTTCCAACTTGAAGAGGGAGTGCATAATGAAGGATGACTTAAAACAATGGAAATAAACCTTTATCAATTTAACCTATTTGCTCACAACTGATCAAAGACAATAAAAATAATAAAAGTGTTAGCATTGAGTGTTATTTTACATCAGACTGTGCTAACCGTTTTTCTTTGTGTTACCCAATTTAATCCTCTAAAAGAATCCTGAGAGGCAGGTAGTATTATATTCACTCCACAAATAAACAAAGGTTATAGGTGATAATTAACTTGCCCAAGGTTATATAGTTTAAGTGGTACAACTGGGATGGAAACTCAGGTCGGTCTGCCTCCAAATCCCATCTTTTAAAAACACATTATGCTTATGTAGCGCTTTCTGTATAGGAAATTCTTAGATGTCGCCTCTCTGACCCCAATTCCCACATTACAGTGTAATAAAATTTAATGACAGCTCTGGCAAGATTGGGGTCGAGGCAGAAACTGAGTTGTCATAAAGATACAAATGAAAGTAATAATTTGCATACCTGGATTTTGAGACCTGAGAATATCCTACCAGCTGGTGGTGATAAAGGGGCATTTTGTTGGAATTCAATGGATAGATCAAATGGGGAATTTGGTTTGTGATATGCTGTAACCCTGTTTGCCAGAGGACTTCAGCAAAGGACGTCAGCGATCCTAACATTCCCCCAACTAGAGGGAGTTTCCAGTTAGATTTTGAATTTAAAAGTATCAACCACATTTGATGTCCACTAATGAAGATCAACTATAGCTGGACAATCGTTGGAGCAGCAAATAGTTACCGAGCTTCACAGTTGGCCACGCACTGTTGTAGGTGCTGGGGACTGAGCAATGACCATGGCAGGCAAGGCCATTGCTCTGGCAGGTTTGCTGTCTAATACGAAAGAGCTGCTCATTAAACAGCAAGCGGATTTCTAGGAGTTTTCAAAACACCCTGCCCTGATTCTCACAGGGCCGGCCATCGGCCCCTGCTCTGTCCAGCAGCATAATAAAATGGCTAATCAGGTGAATGGTAGTGAATGGTAATGTGGTACAGTGAAATGAAAAGAACCAATGGATGCTTGCCGTGAAACTCACACAGGACACTACAAGACCCTGGTAGAGGCAGGGCTCCCACAGAAGGGGGCAGAGAGACTTGATGAAATATTTCAGACAGGATTGGCAACTCATGTGGAACTTGATGAAAGAGCAATTGACGTTCTTGGGGAATCTAATGAAGAAGGAGCTCTGTCTGTACTACAACAGTTCCAGGAAAGTGACTTATCACATGTCCAGAACAAAAGTGCATTTTTATGTGGAGCTATAAAGACCTACAGGCAGAGGAGACAGAGGAGAGCAGGTGCAAGAGTCCACAAAGGGACGTGATGAAGCAAACGTCAAGGCCCTGCTTGAGAGGCCTGGCTACACTCTGATGCTACCACAGGACAGAGGCAGTACGGTGGTCCTCCACCAGTCAGCGTGTTTTCTGGTGTGCAAACTGGAATTGGAACAGAGGTCTTGGTAGGCAAGGTATTGAGAGATTTATATGAGGATGCATTGGCGCCCCTTTTTGAGAAGGCTGGTTCCATTTGGGATCTACGTCTTATGATGGAGCCACTGTCTGGTCAGAGCAGAGGGTGTGCATATATCACTTCTGTGGAAAGCTAAGACTGTGTGACAACTAGGAAATTCGTCCTGGTAAACACCTTGGAGTGTGCATTGCTGTGGCAAACAGGCTTTTTATTGGATCAATTCCAAAGAATAAGACAAAATAAAACATTCTGGAAGAATTCAGTAAAGTCACAGAGGGTTTGGTGGATGCTGTTCTCTATCATCAACCCGATGACAAAAAGAAGAATTGGGGGTTCTGCTTCCTTGAAAATGAGGATCACAAGCCAGTGGCACAAGCCAGACACCGATGATAAGTGGAAAAGTAAAAGGCTGGGGAAATGTAGTTTCAGTTGAATCGGCTGGCCCTGTGGAAGATACAGATACAGAAGTCATGGGTAAGGTGAAAGCTTTATTTGTGAGAAATTTGGCTACTACCGTGAGAGAAGAAATATTGGAGAAGTCATTTTCTGAACTTGGAAAACTTGAGTGAAGTTGAAAGATTATGCATTTGCTCATTTTGAAGACAGAGGAGCAGCTGTTAAGGCCGTGGATGAAATGAATGACAAAGAAATAGGGAAGAAACTGAAGTAGTCTTAGCCAAGCCACCAGACAAGAAAAGGAGCGCCAAGCCGCTAGACAGGCCTCCAGAATCTCTGCCTGTGGTTATTACTATCATCCTCCTCCTCGCATGCCACCTCCAATTAGAGGTCGGGGTCGTGGTGGGGGGAGAGGTGGGTGTGGCTACCCTCCAGAATACTATGGCTATGAAGGTGACTATGATGCTTACTGTGGGTATGGCTATCACGGCTTTCATGGAGGATGGTGATGGCTGTGCAGGAAGAGAAAGAAGAGGAGAAAGGGTAGAGCGAGGTGCTCCACCATCACTAAGGGATGGGGGGCCACCACCTCCAAGAGGTAGAGCTGGCTATTCTCATAGGGGGGCACCTTTGGGACCACCAAGAGGCTCTAGGGGTGGCAGAGTGGGTCCTGCACAACAGCAGAGAGGCCATGGCTCCCGTGGAGCTCAGGGCGCGCGTGGGGGCAGTGTGGGAGGCAAGGGACCGGCAGGAGGGTACAACCAGCCTGATTCCAAGTACCGTCAGACCAACAACCAACAGAACTGGGGTTCCAACCCCTCGCTCAGCAGCCGCTTCAACAAGGTGGTGACTATTCTGGTAACTATGGTTACAATAACGACAACCAGGAATTTTATCAGGATGCTTGTGGGCAAAAGTGGAAATAGGCAAGAGAGGGCTTGGAAATGATCTGGGCAAGATACGACTGGCAATCTACATTCTTCAGAAAAAATTGGCTTAACTTTTTCATCTTTAAGGAGCAATTTGCTGCCATTTGTATTGAGCTGAAGAATCACTATTGTGTGATATGCCCAAGTCTTTTCATTTTTCCTCTTTTCATAAATGCCCTTGGACATGACTGGGCTTGCAGTTTCCTTTTTCTGGGAATTAGAATGCTTTTATCGTTTCAGGCTTCTTTTTAGCTTCAAAACAAGCTGAGAACTCTGTTAATTCACGATTTTGCAGAACCTTTGGTTTTGGACAATTTCCTTGGTTTTGGATTTGGGATAGATTACATAGGCGTATAGTATATACTATAAATAAAGTACAAGCTCGAGTGCTTTGTCTTAGTAGTTTTAAGAATTTAAAGCGAACAAATTTAAGTTTCCTTGTATTGAATATAACTTATGATTTATGTTTTGCATTCCTAGAAGCAGGTTAACTGTGTTTTTAAATGGTTATAACTTGACACCATTTTGAAATCTGCCCTACATTATTTGTTTGACTTAAACGTCAAAGTCATGACAATTTGGTCTTTGATGTGATTGTATTTCCAATTTCTTGTTCATGTAAGATTTCAAAAAAAAATCAAAAATCCATTCAAAAAAAGCAAACAAATGACAGAGGAAATATTAGAATTAAAATAGAGCAATGTAAAGGTAAGCTGATTTTTAAGCTGAGGTTTCTATGAAGAGAAGGAGTCAGCCATGACAAGATCAAGAGGAAAGGCATTAAAACACGTGTTGCTGTCTTTTCAGGGACTTCTGATGTATTTCATTGATTATCCTGGGCAATGAGTCCCCAGTTACCCCATTATCTCTAGCCAGAGCTAGTCCCAGGTAAAACTGGAAAATAGAAGAAGTTGTCTTCATATCGCCTCTTCTTTACAAATGCTGAAAACAAAACAGAATCCACCAATTTTGATGCATTGTATTTCCTTGGAACTAACTGAAAGGATTGATTAAATTAAATTTTTAAAAAAGTAAGCTTAAGCGTAAGCAATTGGTAAAATGTTACTCTTCCCAGGAGCCAGAGAAGCATCTTTGCCAAGAGTAGATACTTCCTCTAGAACCTTTCTTCAAAAAACCACACCATTTTTGCCAGTGTTTTTGAAACACCCTGGCAGATTGTCCAACACCTCTTTTTACCCAGGATGATAAAGGTAAGACAGGAACAGGTCTAGCAGATAGGAATGGGTATCACAGAAAGTTTACTAGAAGGCGTCCATTTGAGGGACCAGATTAGGAAGAACATATTACAAGCAATAGGATGACTTTGTTCTTAGACAGTGATTCTCAAACTTGAGCTCCCATCAGAACCAGCTGGGGGTCTTATTGAAACACTGACTGCTATCCCCCAACCCTGATGTTTCTCATTTGGTAGGCCTGGGGTCAGGCCTGAGAATTTGCATTTCTAACGAGTTCCCCCTTGTAGATGCTGAGTGGTTCTCAACCCTGGTTGCACGTTCGAGTCACCTGCAGAGCTGTCAGTCAGTCAGTGCCCTTAGCCCCACAAATGCTATTCGATTTGTCTGGGGTGAACTTGGGAATATAATTTTTAAAAAGACATTTTAGGTAATCCTAAAGTGCATCCAGAATCGAAAACCACTAGTAACGTAAACATGATCACCCAAGAATTCAACCGGGTCTTCTAATAACAGGCTGCAAATATTTTTTGGATGTCAAATGCTTGTAGAGCTGCATGTTTTGAATTTATCTGAAATAATGAAGCATTTCAACTTTAAAATGTGTCTTGAAGTTTGAATTCAACTCATTGGCAATAGAATATTTCAACTTTAAATATGTTTAACTAGTGCTGAGTGTCCAAATGTTTGAAATTATTGGATAATTATTTCTTCTCCTGCCCAGACTTCAGACAGATATTTGATAATAGTTATGAAAACCTAAGAAAGACTTGCTATTCAAAGTGTAAGAGGGTAAGCAGCTTGGAGGTTATCATAAATGCAGATTAGCAGACCGCACCTCAGACCTACTGAACCAGAATCGGATTTTTCCCAGCTCCCCAGGTGATCCACATGTTCATCAAAGTTTGAGCACATTGCTTAAAGCACCGAAAATTCTTTTCTTTTAATCCAGTGACCTTTAATATAAGTCAAAGGGGAATTTATTTATTAAAAATAAATGAAAAAATCACAAGCCCCAAGCATATTGATAAGGCCTGATAAGAAGACATCCTCTTAATCTTGATAATAAATATTCAATTCAATTTCTCCATAATAAACATATAATGGGCAGGACGTTACTCAACCAAATATCCCATGGAATACTACCCATTAAAATGATTTAGAAATGTTAAAATTGCTTTTTTTTATTCTCCCAAGATCATTAATTATTAATTGCACATTCATGAGTTTTGAAGAAAGAAACACTATTAATTGGGCTTTGTAGGGGACCTTATAAAACTGTGAAAGAGTCAAGGAGGCTGAAGAAAGGAGAACAATAGCCACATGGTGCCCAGAGTCTAATATGACGACTTCTTTAGGACTGTAGCTCTCACACTGTTGGTTCTGATTTTAACAAAACAAAGCAGATCTGAAGCTCACACATGGACTTTTTGCCCACGGTTATTTGAAAATTCTTTCACTGGAATTTAGGCATTTTATTTCACTGATAAGGAGAGCTTTTCCTACGCAGAATTAGGTAATTATCATAGCTTGTGAAGACACTGGCTTCAGCCACAGTGAAAAATACACACAGGCAATGAGAGCCTGAAATGTTACTACTCAGAATTTTCATTTATTAAAGCAATACTAATCAACCAGAATATGAAATCATAAGGAACTCATCCATTATTGCTATTTCTCCATAAGAATAGCATCACAGTTAAGAGCAGTTTTTGTGATGTATGTTATACCTCCTTAATTTGGATTGAATTTGTCGGCATTTTTCCTCTTTCTATTTCACATACCTAGAAAAGTGAATTAATTACATTATTTTAGATCATTCAATTAATTGTAAGCACAACTCGTGTGGTCTTCATTATGGTTTCCCTTTAAATATAGCAGGAAATAAGACGTTTCCATTCCACTAAGATAAGTGTTTGATTTTGAATTGAAGATGCATCCAACAATGCCTTTCAGTGCCTCCAAAGAGAAGTCACCTGTCAACCTTCAGCAGAGGCAGGAGGATTTCAGGAGCAACCCGGAGACACCTGAAAGCAGAGCTCCCTTTCAATTCTAAGAGAATAGAAAAGAGACCCTTTTTGAACGAATTAAACAGGCATTCATCAAAATCCTAGTGTTCTGGTTTTCTATAGATGTATAACAAATCACTCTGACACTTAAATTTATAATGATCTCCCACACCTCTGTGGGCTGATTGAGCACAGCTAGGTGGTTCGTGCTTGGGGTCTGTTTTACTTTGCTAGGCTGCCAGAACGCAACATAACAGAAATGGGTTGGCTTTTACAATGGGATTTATTAACTTCTAAGCTTACAGTTCTGAGGCCATGCAAATGTCCAAACCAAAGCTTCATCAGGTGATGCATTTCTCCTTGAAGCCTGGCTGTCAGGGATCCTGGACTCCTCTGTCACATGGCAAGGCACATGGTGGTATCTGCTGGTCTCCCTTCTCTCCCAGGTTTCATTGCTTCAGCTTCTGTCTTCCTCTGGCTTTCTCTCTGCTTCTGTGAGTTTCTCCGTGTGTGTGTCTCTCTCTGTATTCATTCTGTTTATAAAGGCTCAGTAATAGGAGTAAGATCCACCCTGGGTCATGCCTTACTGGAAAAATCTAATCAAAAGGTCCCACCTACAATAGGTTTGCACCCACAGGAATGGATTAATTTAAGAACATAATTTTCTGGGGTCCATCCAGCTTCAAACTGTCACAAGGTTTCTCATGCAGTTTCAGTCAGACTCCATTGGGCTGAATGGTGAAGAAGGCTCACTGGAAGAGCTGACGGTTGATGCAGGCTGTTGGCAGAGAGCCGAGCCAGGGCTGTTGATCTGAGTGCTTCTCCATGTGGCTTAGGCTTCTCAAGTAACGGAGGCGGGGTTCCAAAAGTTAGTTTTCCAAGAGACTGAAAGTGGAAATGTATTAGTTTTCTCTTGCTGTGTAACAGGTTACCACAAACTTAGCAGCATAAAATACCACCCATTTATTATCCTCAGTGTCTGCAGGTCAGAAGTCTGTGCACAGCTTAGCTGGGTCTCACAAGGCTGCAGTCAAGGTGGCGGGTGAGGCTGTGGTCTCATCAGAGACTCAGCATCCTTTTCCAACTCACTCATGTTAGAAGAATTCATTTCCTTGCCACTGTAGAACTCACGGCAGCTTCCATTTTCAAGGCCAACAGGAGAGCAACTCTGAGCACAGGGAAGGCCTATGACATTTAAAAAACTGCTTATTGGGCATCAGAGTACGGTGGCAGGGCTCAACCCTCTTACAAAAACAATGAAGGAAGGGCAAAATGCAGTCTGAGGGAGCTGCTTTGGGGGTCTGCAGCCCAGTAGAGTGCTGTGCCCCATCCAGGAGGGAGAGGGACAGAGAGACGAAGAGGCCCAAGTGAATTACTAGCCCCTGCAGTTGGGAATGGCACCCATTCCCCACCCTCAAGGCAAACAGCTTGGGTAAAATGTGGCTCACAGCAGCCAGCTGAGAGGCGAATGGACATCTCCCTCCCTAGTGGGAGGGAGGCTGTGGCAGAGGGCTGAGAGTGGTTTCTCTTCAGTGAGTTTGGTCAGCAGAGCCCATTTTGAATCTCGGCTGTGGCCAGACCAGAATCAACAGCAAGTGGAGGTTGAAAGGGACTACTCCATGGAAAGGTATGCAAAATGGTGCCATCTGTTGACAGGCTGGGAAACTGTAAGAAATAAGAATGCTTTTTGAGACTCTCATGTCCAGGCATTATTGGATTTGGTCTGTGACCATGAGTGGATTCCTGGCCCTGTTTTGATTACTTAAGCTGGGCAATATTAAAGATTTAGAATAAGTTGAAGCAAAAATCAAAGAGCTGTGAAACTGAACCACTAGGCAAGAGAAAGAAATCAACCATCAGAGTAAATAATCAGGGGCCTAGACAACAACAAAAAATTACAAGCCATACTAAGAAACAGAAAGATATGGCCCAGATAAAGGATTAAATTAAAAAATATATACTGAAGAGACAAAGGATTTAAGACAACTAATCAATTACGTTCACTCAAAACTCCTAAAAGAGAAAAAGGATATTACGAAGACACTAGGTGAACATAAAGAACAATTTGAAAGGCTACAAAGCAAAGTAACAGAGCTTATGGGAATGAAAAACACAATGGATGAGATTAAAAATACATTAGAGACATATAATAGCATATTTGAATTGGTTGAGGACAGAACAAGTGAGCTGGAGAACAGAGCACCTGAACTTGAAAAGACAGTAGAACAGAAAGAGAAAAGAAAGGAAAAAATGGAACAGGGTCTCAGGGTATCGAAGGACAGCTCAAAATGCACAAACATACACATTTTATGTGTCCCAGAAGGAGAAGGAAGCAGAAAAGGGACAGAAAAATTATTTGAAGAAATAATGACTGAAAACTTCCCAACCTTTATGAAAGACATAAATATCAATATCCAAGAAGGACAATGCACCCCAAACAGAATAAATCTGAATAGACCTACTCCGAGATACCTACTATTCAGAATGTCAATTGTCAGAGATAAAGAGAGGATTCTGAAAGCAACAAGAGCAAAGCAATGCATCAAATACAAGGGAAGCTCAATAAGACTAAGTGCTGATCTCTCATCAGAAACCATGGAGGCAAGAAGGCAGTTTTAAGATTATGAAAGAGAAAAACTGCCAGCCAACAATTCTTTATCTGGCAAAACTGTCCTTCAAAAATGAAGGTGAGTTTAAAGTCTTCACGGACAAACAAAAACCGAGAGAGTTTGTTACCAAAACACCATATTTACAGTACATACTAAAGGGAGTTTTGCAGCCTGAAAGGAAAAGACAAGGGTGAGAGACTTGGAGAAGAGTGTAGAAATGAAGAATATTAGCAAGGCTAACTAAAAGGGTAAAAATGCAACAGTAAGATCAATGGATTGCACTCCCCAATAAAAAGACATGTACTGACAGAATGGATAAAAAAATATATGACCCATCTATATGCTGTCCACAAGAGACTCCCCTTAGACGCAAGGACACCATCATGCTGAAAGTGAAACGTTGGGAAAAGATATTCCACGCAAATAGTAACCAAAAAAGATCTGGAGTAGCGATACAAAATTGGAGAAAATAGATTTTAAATGCAAAAATGTTATGAGAAGAAGAAGGCCTTTATATATTAATAAAATAGGCAATTCACCAAGAAGAAATAACAATCATAAATATTTATACACCTAACTTGAGTGCCCCAAAATACAAGACACGCACAGGCAAAACTAAAGGGAGAAATAGACTTCGCTACAATAGTGGGAGACTTCAATACACCACTCTCAGCATTGGACAGAACATCTGGACAGAGGATAAGTAAGGAAACAGAGAGCTTGAATAATGTGATAAATGAACTAGATCTAACAGATATTTATAGAGCATTACACTCCAAAACAGCAGGATATACATTCTTTTCAAGTGCTCATGGATCTTTCTCCAGGATAGACCATATGTTGGGTCACAAGACAGATCTCAATAAATTTAAAATGACTGATATTATACAAAGCACTTTCTCTGACCATAACAGAATGAAGATGGAAATCAATAATGGACAGAAAAAGGGAAAATTCATAAATATATGGAGATTAAACAAAATACTCTTAAATAATAAGTGGGTCAAAGAAGAAATTGCAAGAAAATTCAGCAAATATCTTGAGACAAATGAAAATGAGAATACAACATATCAAAACCTATGGGACACCACAAAGGCACTGCTGAGAGGGAAATTTATAGCCCTCAATGCTTACATTAAAAAAGAAGAAAGAGTTAAAATAGAAGACCTAACTGCACACCTGGAGGAACTAGAAAAAGAGCAGCAAACTAATCCGAAAGCAAGCAGAAGGAAAGAAATAACAAAGATCAGAGCAGAAATAAATGAAATTGAGAACAACAACAAAAAAAAACACACAAGAGAATCTACAAAACCAAAATCTGGTTCTTCAAGAAGATCAACAAAATTAACAAACCCTTAGCTAGACTGATAAAGAAAAAGAGAGAGCAAATGCACATAAATAAAATCAGAAAAGAGAGAGGGGACATTACCACTGACCCTGTAGAAATAAAAGAGCTCATAAGAGGATACTATGAACAACTGTACAACAAACTAGACAATGTAGATGAAATGGACAAATTCCTAGAAACACATGAACAACCTACACTAACCCTAGAAAAATAGAACACCTCAACAAACCAAACACAAGTAATGAGATTGAAACAGTCATCAAAAACCTTCCCAAAATGAAAAGCCCAGGACCAGAAGGCTTAAGAGGTTAATTCTACCAGTCATTCAAAGAAGATCTAATACCAATCTTCTCAAACTCTTCAAAAAAAATTGAACAGGAAAGAATTCTAACAAACTCATTATATTAAGCAAAAATCACTCCAATACTCAAAACAGATAAATATACTACAAAAAAAGAAAATTACAAACCATTATCTCTAATGAATATAGATGCAAAAATCCTCAACAAAATTCTTGCTAACCAGATCCAAAATACATTGAAAGAATTATACACCATGATCAAGTGGGATTCATCCCAATATGCAAGGGTGGTTCAACACAAGAAAATCAATTAGTTTAATAAAACACATTAATAAATTGAAAAAGAAAAATCACATGATCATCTCAATTGATGCAGAAAAGGCATTTAACAAAATACAGGATCCTTTCTTGATAAAAACACACCAAAAGATATGAATAGAAGAAAACTTTCTCAACATGGTAAAGTGCATAAATGAAAAACCCATAGCTAACATTGAACTCAATGGTGAAAGACTGAAAGCTTTCCCGCTGAGATCAGGAGCAAGATAAGAATGCCCAGTGTCACCGCTGTTATTCAATATTGTGCTAGAATTTCTAGGTAGCACAATTAGTCAAGGAAAAGGAATAAAAGGCAACCAAATTGTGGAATCTTTCTTTTTGGAGTAATGCAAATTGTTCTAAAATTTTCGAGATGATGAATGTACAACATTGTGATTATACTAAAAGCCATTGATTAAACACTTTGATAGATCATATGGTATGTGGATATACATCAATAAAACTGCTTTTTAAAAAATTGTGCAAAAATAGCCAGAAATAGCAGCTATGTACAGCAGGGGAAACAGAGAGATTGAGAGGTGAGGAATTTTCTTGTTTGTTTGTTTGTTTGTTTGTTGTTTATCATTATTATTATTGAAATTACGAAAATACTCTAATAATGATTGAAGAATGCACAACTCTGTGATTATACCAAATATCATTGATTGTACACTTTGGGTGAATTGTGTTTTATTAATATGTATTAATAAAATTGATTTGTTTTTTAAAAAAAGGCACCCAAATAGGAAAGGATGAAGTAAAACTTTCACTATTCACTGATGATATGATCCTATACCTAGATATCCAGAAAAAAACAAAACACAAAAAACAAAAAACCACAGCAAAGCTGTTAGAACTAATACACGAGTTCAGCAAAATGGCAGGATACAAGATTAATACACAAAAATCAATAGCGTTTCTACACACTACTGATGTGCAATCTGAGAAGGATATCAGAAAAAAATTCCATTTATAATAGCAACTAAAAAATAAAATATTTAGGAACAAACTTAACCAAGGACATGAAGGTCCTGTATTCAGAAAACTACAATATATTGCTAAAAGAACCCAAAGAAAACCTAAATAAATGGAAAGACATTCCGTGTTCATGGATTGGAACATTATATATTGTTAAGATGTCAATTTTATCTAAACTTATATTCAGATCCAATAAAAATTCCAACAGACTTTTTTACAGAAATGGAAAAGCCAATTATAAAATTTATTTGGAAGTTTAAGGGGCCCTAAATAGCCAAAAATGTCTTAAAAAAATAAATGAAGTTGGAGGATTCTCACTTTCTGACTTCAAAGCATATTACTTAGCTACTGTCGTAAAAACAGCATAGCACTGACATGGCATAAAGAGAGACATATTGACCAATGGAATAAGATTGAGAATCAGAAATAGACCCTCACATAAAAGGTCAATTGATTTTTGACAAGGCTGTCCAACCCACCCAGCTGTGTCAGAACTGTCTATTCAACAAATGGTGCTGGGAGAACTGGTTATCCATAGCTAAAAGAAAGAAAGAGGACCCCTATCTAACACCTTAAACAAAAATTAACTCAAAATGGATCAAGGACCTAAATACAAAAGCCGAATAAAATTATTATTAAAAAAAATCTGTTATTAAAAAAAAAGCCAGAATTATAAAACTTCTAAAAGAAAATATAGGGGAACATCTTCAAGATCTTGTGGGATGTGGTGGTTTCTTAAACCTCACACCCAAAGCATGAGTAACAAAAGAAAAAATAGATAAATGGAACCTCCTCAAAATTAATCACTTTTGTGCTTCAAATGACTTTGTTAAGAGGGTGAAAAGGCAGACTACTCATTGGGAGAAAATTTTCAGAAACCACATGTCCAACAAGGGTTTAATCTCAATGTTATAGAAAGAGGCCATACAACTCAAGGATAAAAAACAAGCAACCCAATTAAAAAATGGCAAAAGACTTGAACAGCAGTTTTTCCAAAGAAGAAAGGCAAATAGGAAAAAAACACATGAAAAGATGCTAACATCACTACCTATTAGGGAAGTGCAGATCAAAAGTACAATGTGATATTACTTCACGCCTTACAGAATGGCCATTATTTAAAAAACAGAAAACTACAAGTGTTGGAGAGGAATTGGAGAAATGGGAACAGTCCTTCATTGTTGGTGGGAATGTAAAATGGTGCAGTCTCTGTGGAAGACAGTTTGGTGGTTCCTCAGGAAGCTAAATATAGACCTGCCATATGATCCGGCAATCCCGCTGCTAGGAATATATTCAGAAGAACTGAAAGCAAGGACACAAACAGATATTTGCACACCAAAGTTCATAGTGGCATTATTCAAAATTGCTAAAAGATGGAAACAACCCAGGTGCCCATCAACTGATGAATGCATAAACAAAATGTAGTCTATACAGACCATTCAGTACTATTCAACTGTAAGAAGAAATGAACTTGGAATGCATATGACAACATGGATGACCCTTGAGAACATTATATTGAGTGAAATAAGCCAGACACGAAAGGAAAAATATTGTATGGTCTCATACAATGCTTTATAATACGATAAGTAAACTCATGAAGTTAAACTATAGAGTATAGGGTACTAGGAGATAGAATGTGGGTTGAGAATGGGGTGCTAATGCTGAATGTATGTAGAATGTTTAATAAGGGGGATTGTAAATGTGGGGCAATGGTTAGAGTTGATGGTAACACATTATAGTGAGTACAGTCAACACTGCTGATTTATAAATGTGATTGTGACTGAAAGGGATAGTCTAAGGAAGTCGTCACTTGAAAGTTAGAGGATAATCTTGGGACGACAACAGTGATTTCGGTGGTGGATGAAGATTGTGGTTAATAGTACAAAGAGAAGAAGGTTATTCTATTACAAGGTGCTAAGAATATTCAGATACATGGGAAAATAAGACTAATTTCATGTATACACTATAGTTAAGAGTAACATTGTAATATTTTTACAGCAATGGCAAAGAAGGTACTTTATCAATGCTAATAGTCAATAAAGGGGTGTATAAGGAAGTATGGGATTTTTCCTTTTGGATAAATAAAAATGTTCTGAAAATGGACTGAGCTGATGACAGTACAACTGAGTGATGAAACTGAGAGCCACTGAGTGTGCACTTTGGATGGACTGAAAAGGCAGGGGACTGTACAACACAAGGAACCTTGTGGTCAGTGATGGACTGTGGTTAACAGTACACATATGAGAACATTTATGAACTATAACAAATAGACAGCACTAATACATGGTGTTACTAATAGGATGGCTTGTGGGAGAAACACACCAAATATAAGCTACAGACTACAGATAGCAGTAATATTATGACGATGTTCTTTCATCAATTGTTACACGTGTCACACAATGTAAGATGTTGGTGGTGGTGCCGTGCATGAGAATCCTACATGGAATGCTTGGCTGTTTTGTTAATTCACAAATTCTCAGATGAACAAATAAAATTAAAACAGCTTACTGAGATGTAATTCACATACCACATAGTCCACCTATTTATTTATTTATTTATTTACATAAACGATGGGAATTTATTTGCTCACAGTGAGGCTGGGAAAAAGTCCAAATCAAGGCATCATCAAGGCAATGCTTTTTCTCAAAGACGGAGGTGTTCTGGGGCTGGCTGCTGGTGCTGCTTGTCCTTAGCTTGTCACATGGCAATGCACATGGAGGCCTCTCCTGGCCTCTCCATTGTCTCCTGGGTTTTGTTATTTCAGCTTCTTGCTTCCCTGGCTTTCTCTCCCTCTCTCTGTCGGAATTTCATTCTCTTATAAAGGTCTCCAGTAATGAGATTAAGGCCCATCCTGATTGAGGTGGGACACACCTTAATTGAAGTAACCTCAGCAAAAGGCCTTCCTTACAATGGGCTCACATCCACAGGAATGTAGTTCACCTATTTAAAGTGTACAATTCAATTGCTTTGTTGTATTTACAGTTATACAACCATCACCACAATCTAATTTTAGAATATTTTTACCACTCCAGAAAGAAAGCCCATGCTATTAGCCATGACCTCTCATTAAACCACATCCCCAGCTCTAGGTCGCCACTAATCTATTTTTTTCCCCTCTTTACTTTTGCCTGTTCTGGCCATATCATATAAATGGAATCTTACAATATGTGGTCTTTTGTGACTGGCTTCTTTGACTTAGCATAATGTTTTCAAGGTTCATCCATGTTGTAGCAGGTATCCGAACTTTATTCCTTTTTATTGCTGAGTAATATTCCTTTTATGGCTATGCCAGATTTTATTCTTCTCTTCATCAGTTGATAGATAATTGTATTGTTTCTACTTGTTGATTAACATGAATGATTAATATTGGTATATATATAACCATTTACAAGTTTTTGCAAGAACATATATTTCATTTCATTTGGGTATCAGCTTAGGAGTGGAATTCCTAGGTCATATGGTAATTCTGTGTTGAACATTTTGAGGAATTGCTAAACTATTTTCCAAAATGGCTTTGCCATTTAACATTCCCACAAGCAATGTATGAGGGTTCTAATAGCTCCACATTCTCACCATTACTTGTTTTTGTCTGTGTTTTTTTTTTTTTTAATGATATGTCACCCCAGTGGGTGTAAGGTGGAATCTCATTGTAGGCTTTCTTTTTAAACACTCTCAAGGCATGCTGAGCATCTTTTTATGTGCCTACTGATCATTTGTATATTTTCTCTGGAGAAATGTCTATTCAACTACTTTGCCTGATTTTTAATTGGGTTATTTATATTTTTATTATAGAGTTATAATAATTCTTATATATTTTGGACACAAGTCACTTATAAGATATATGATTTGCAAATAATTTCTCCCGTTCTTGATGATGTCCTTGGAAGCACAGAAGTTTTTAATTTTGATGAAGTCCAATTATTTTGTCACATGTGCTTTTGGTGTCGTAGCTAAAAAAACTACTGCCTAACCCAAGTTCAGGAAAATTTACTCCTGTGTTTTCTTCTAGGAGTTTTACAGTCAATTTTTGCGTATGGTGTGAGGGAGGGGTCCACTTTCATTCTTTTACATGTAGATATAAGTTGTCCCAGCACCATTTGTTGAAGAGACAACCCTCTTTTAAAGGTACAGCCCACCCAGGATAATCTCCCTTTGAGCAAACCAGAGTCAACTGATTACAGACCTTAGTTACACCCACAAATCCCTTCACCTTTGCCATATAATGTAACACAGTCCCTGGAGGGACATCCATCCCACCACGCTCAAAGGGAGGCTTCAGCACGTGCACACACAGGGCAAGGCTCTTGGGTGACATCTGAGAATCCTGCTTACCACGGGGAGCCCCTAAGGCCTGAGCTTGGAGACTGACACAGCATCACGTCCATCATATGCCATTTGTCAAGCTGTCACAGAGCCCACCCAAACTCGGGCAAGGACATGGACTCCACTTCTTAATGAGAGGAATGTCTAAAAACTTGTACCTATCTTTTGTCTGCTAAAACTTGCTGTCATGAATAACAGCTTTAGCTAAAACACCATTTTTTGCTTATTAAAATACATATATTTTTGGAATTTTAAAAAATTTTATTGTGATATTATATATATAAAATAAAATGTCTCATTTTAGCCACTTTCTAGAAAACAATTCGGTGATGTCCATTATGCCATGGATTTTCAAAGCTGATAGATTTCCACTTATGCAATAGCTCACTAGCAATACCTAATGTAAATTCTGTGGAACCATATTAAGTAGATTAAAAATCCTAAGCTTTGCTGTGATGGTGAAAAGCTGTCTTCTCAATTCTGGATATTATAGAAGCATTGATCCATTTCTCAACTTGAAACATATACATATTTATTTGTACTGCTTATATTAGTTATTGTTTCCTTATCAGTTAGTAAAATAGTTTATTTCTAGTTTTTTTCTTCTACTTTAAGATTCCAAAGAACTCTGAAAAGCAGGAGGATACCGTCTTATAAAGAAAAATCTGGAGCAAAATATTCTAATTACCTAATTTCACATACAGAGAAGCAATTAAAACCCCAATTCCAGTGGGAACTGGCCCTGCTCTCTATTTGTGTTTAAAACATGCCCAGGTGAATCACCTTGAGCTGTACTCCACAGTATGTTTCCTTCTTTTTGAGCAACAGGTGACCCGTGACTGTCCTTGAAAAGATGGTTCAACTCTTACACAGAGCAGTTTTTTCAGAATTAAGAACCCCAAAAAGACTTGACTAGAGCAGAAAGAGAAGGCCTCGTTCTGATTCCTGAAGAAACATTTATAAATCCACATTTATTTCTTTGGCTCTCGGACCTGAGCTAGTGCTACCAACAATTCTACCCCCACCACTACCCTTCCCTCCTTTTTTCAGGTTAGTTCTAATGATGGAGAATAAAAATACCGAATTGGGATTGTAATCTATGGCAATTTTTGTTCCAGTATCCAGGAAAAAATAAGACATATTGGTATGCAAATTCCATACTTATAGCAGCCTGTGGTGGTGAAGGCATTCCACACAGTTTGCTCTCATGCAAGAAGACAACCAAAGTTTCTTTACTTCAGATAAAGTCTCTAGATTACTCCATTTCTACAGCATGTGAATGGCCCTATTTTGGATCTATAAGAAACATACTCTGGACATATATGGAAACCAACTCTCTGACCTTTTTTTCTCCAATCCAAAAGAAAAAATTAAGTGGAAATTTGAAGGAGGTTGATACATGCTATATAAAGAAATAAATAGGATATTAAAATAGATCTAGAGTGTGTTCTTTTCTTTGGCAGGACCATGCAATTGCATTTTTAAGCCTTAGCTAGAATGATTATAAACCACCTTTTCTAGTGGTCATAAGGCAAAAAGAAATGGACCAAGTTCTCAAAGTCAAAATCCTTAGCTGGGTTCCAGAGTAGATTCCAGAACTGATCTTGATTAGTAATCCGAACAAGTCACTCTCCATTTCTGAGCCTGCATCTGCATTCTTGAAATGGTAATAAGCACATCTATCCTACCTAACTCACAGGGCTTTATTAAAAGAATCCAGTAAGATATGCCTGTGTGTCATTTAGGGTGCTTTGAGCTGCTTTGAGAAAAACCAAACTTAAAGTGGCTTGAACGAGCTGGTACTTTCCTGTAACATGACGTGCAGAGGTAGAACGGACTTCGGGGTTGACTTTTCAGTGACACAGTGAGGCCATGAGAAGCACATGTTCTTCCCAACCCTCCTTTCCATTGCGGAAAGATTTGGCTTGTTCCCCAAATGGTTACTCCCCTAGTGGCTGCAAGCAACAGCAGGGGTATCTGGCCTCTGTTCATATCTCAGGGGAGAGAAGAAATCCTTCCCTTCAGACTTGACACCCACTCCTGGACCAAGAAACAAAGGTCAGAGAACTAAGCTATGGGCGACTCATACCTGGGCTCCTGAAAGGATCACTGGGGCAAGAACCAAGATTGGCTTTGATTAATCAGGCCTTCCCTGGAGCTGGGAAAAAGGGAGTTTCTCATGAGTTGCAAGGGCTTTGTGAGTGCCGTGAAGACACAGGAACAGCACGGAGGCTCCCTTCCCCAGATCTGACTTGGAAATCACTTTAAAAAATAGTCCATTTTCATAACTGTATAAGGAGGAATTGTTGAAGTGTATTTCCCTCCATAGCACTAGTTCATCTTCAACTAGAACTACACTGGAATTCTCCTAAACTTGATAGGGAGACTTTGGTTCACTTGGTGACTGTCATTTAATCTACTCTGTTTAAGGTAGATCTCTGAAGGTGGAGTTTTATAAATTACAACATTCAAAACTATGATTCAAGGAAGAGTGGCTCAATGCATGATTATAAAACATGATGTTAAGAGAAGAGCTTTTAATGAGAAAGATTTTCGTGATATTTTAAGTGAACCAAACAAAGGTTTAAAAAACATGTACAGAAATGTTTACAAGTTTGCTATGTTCCTCCTAAATTTTCTAAAATGAGCTTGGATTACACATGTAATAAGAAAAACAGAAATTTAATACAAATACCTAGCCCAGGTGTTGCTTGGCATCTCCCTTCCCCTTACAATCTTCGAAAGATTGCTTGAATTCCTATTGCACATCTGGTGGAAGTCGAAAGTTCTCTCCAAGGTTTCTACTAACTCCTAGGAGTAGAGCTTGCTTTTGGTTCCCAGTTCCTAATTCCAGTTAAAGAAGTTTTTCTCGCACTTTCGGGAAAGCCATTCTCCTCTACGTTACATCTGCTCAGACTCGCCTCAATTTTACAAAAGCAAAGTAAAACACTGAAGCCCCTCAGAGATAAGTGTGTTTAAAGAGTTAACTGAAGATTCGGAGATGGGAAGTGGGGCTGGTTTCTATTCACAACCCAAACAACTTTATGTCGACTATTGGGCACCTGGCTCCTAAAAGTTATTTCAGTGTTTTCTCCTTGTCCACATCACACCTGTACCACAACCGTCTCCAGCCTCACACCATCACCAGCTCTACACCAGAGCCTCTCGTGCCCTTCTCCCCTCGCGTCTCTTCCTCACACACGCTCCTGCACTGCCTCTCTATGTCATATGTTTTTACTGTATCATACAAGCAATTCAGATCTCCCCAGCTCCTATCCCCAAACTCACCTCTAAAACCTCCTGTGGGATCAGTAGAACCAAAGGACCCTTCCTACTTCTCTCCCCTATTTTAGAGGCAGCGGTGGCCATGATAGGCATTTCCCCTTCCCCAACAGCAAAAGGTCACTGCCCGTGTCCCCTTTCCTACACCCCCCTTTCTACCTCCTCCCCTAAGCCCCTGTGAGCTGTGGTCACCTCCTCGCAGAAGAGTCATTGAAAATGTACCTGTGGTTTCCCACAGAGAGCAACAGACCATCTGACCGTCGGCAGACCCAAGGCCTGAATTTGGGGGGCAGAATACAGGCTCCATTTACCACATCATGCCAAAAACATCCTGTAAAGCAAGACTCATTCACCTCAGGGGTGTGGGTTCTGTGAGGGCTTATTAGGTAATGTTTATTAGGTATTTGAAAAGGAACAATAGCTCCACATGTGGGAAATCTTGCTTTAAAAATGAATGCACAGAATGATTTTAATTTCTATTCAAGACTGGCCTGTTTTGGCTTTGACCAACCACTTATTCCAAAGGAAGCAGGAAAGTGTTTTAAGTAATGTCTTTTAAAATGGTATAAATCAGGGGTTCTTAACAGGGGTCCAGAGCTTGAATTGAAATACAAAAAAAAAAACAACAAAAACCATTCTTGTGGGGACGTGTTGGTGCGGGTGTGATATATTTATTAAATAATACACAGCATGGTGCAGACTTAGTAAGGGGTCTGTGGTTTTCACCTGACTGGCAAAGGGGCCCATAGAACAAAAAGGGTTAAGAACCCCTGGTATAAACAGATGATTGCTGATTTCAATATATTATTTTAAAATCTCTAACTATCTAACAAACAATCCCATCCTGCTTCTCTGATAATGCATGAGTATTACTTGTCAGTGATTTCTACCAGTCATTTATTGCTTCCTGAAATCTATTCCATTTATTGTTCTGTTCATAAATCGGGTGGCTACTCTGTTTCCTTTCACTCCTTGGTAAACCTCTCCAAAGATGTTCACATAATGCTGTGGAGTATGTGAGAACAAGGCAAGGGGAATGTAAAGGAAAGTGGTAAAAGTCACACGAATGGTGAATGGAAGGGATTTTATGATTTGCCAGTGTTAGAGATGAGAGAAAAAACCTACAGTCCAAAAGTGGCCAAATGGATAATTCCAAATGAGCTGTTGGCATAAAGCTGTTAAACTATCAAACCCCTCCCCACAAAAAAGATGAAAAATTTAAGAATGGAGGAGGAAGTATCTAAGTGCACATAACCATTGTGTTTTGGTAGCCAGATCAATAAAGATATTTTTCTAATGTGGTCAGTAGGAAATAGTCGGGAAACTACACATTCAGCAAAGTATAGTCTAATCTACTGAAGTATTCAAAACAATATAATCAGGTGTGAAAATTAATTTGAAGTTTCTGGCACCTATGGCTACAAAAAACATCACACACAGCCCAGCTCCTGGCACGATTACCACAGATTCTCATGCAAAAGGTCTTTTTACGTCAGTTCCTATTACCTGATACATCACATCCAGCTTTCAACAAATAGCTTAAGGCATACTAAAATGCAAGCAAAAACATGGCCTGAAGACATAAAGTAAGGATCAGGATCAAACTCACATATCACATGCAGATTTTGGAATTATACAGAAAATTTAAAATTACAATGATTAATATAATAAGGGCTCTAATGAAAAAGCAGTCAACATGCAAGACAGATGGGTAATATATGCAGAGAGATGGAAATTCTAAGCAAAAACAAATATGTTCACACCCATGTAAACTTGAACCTGTTCTCATATAGCAAACACAAAGAAAGCAAACAAAGAAGCAATGTCGCCATCCTCAACCTCTCCATGATACGAAGCTTCTACTCTTTTCCTAGGCTTTCTCTCATACCATATGTGATAAGAGGCACTCTGACATACAGACCCAGTGAATGAGCCGGTACCAATCCATATGTTATTATATATGTACCCCACCCTGGAGACTCCTGCACTACAGCACAGCCAAGCCCCAACCTATTTTGGGTTGTTGATCTAAGGAAGGAAAGCTAATTCACGTTGTGATTCCATTTTCCATTAAGTCCCTTGGGTGAACCATGGCCTCTGATGATTGGATTTTTCATATACAGAAGAATAATACTTACCTCTCAACCTTAGATCTCCTGAATTGATATCTAGAATCAAAAAGTGGTCACAGTAAACCAGTATTAAAAAGAAGGGACGTTGGCCTGACTAAAAGTCAATTCACTGTTCATTTAATTTGCAAACACAGTTGGCACAGATAAATATTTATCTCCAAGTTATTTTCCTTGATACTATTGGAAATTGAGAATCTTGGGCATGACTCTTTCCCTAGTTGATTTTTTTTTTTTTTTTTTTGAGGTACCAGGACTGGGTATTGAACCCAGGACCTTGAATGTGGGAGGCCAGCACACATCCACTAAGCCACTTCCGCTCCCTGCTCATTTGTTTTTTGCTCATTGTTTTTGCTCACTGTCTGCTCATTGTTTTTCTGTCTTCTTTATGAGGCACGGGGAACTGAACCTGGGACCTCCCACGTGGAAGGCTGGCACTCAACTGCTTGAGCCACATTCGCTCCCCTGTAGATTTTGACAGAAACTGCAACGCTCATCAAATGTTCACCTTTCCCCTCTTCCTGTCCCAACCTTCTTTCAGTACAGCAGGGGCAAGGTGACCAGCTCTGGCTAATGAGCTGTAGGCAGAAGTGGCGTTGGTCACTTTTAGGCGTAGAAGAGGAGGTGTGAGTTCTTCAAGGGCGCTCTCTTCCATAGGGCAGGGCCCATGTCAGCTGTGTCCCTAAGTTTCCACGAGGAGGAGGATCTCCTACCACCTCCCTCCCCACCACACACCTGCACTGGATATGCAGCATGAGCTGGTTAAGGCACGGCGATTTCAGAATTCACTTGTCATCCTCGCATGACCTAACCCATCCTGAATGATATCCTGACGCCCTTTTGGTTCTCTGTTCGTGTATTTTCTGCAATAAGAAGGAAACTAGAAATTTGCAGTCTACCTGCTTCACAAGTTGTCATGCAAAATTAGTCATGGGCTAATAATTTACACAGTCATAGGCTGTGTAAAGGCTGTGTAAGTAATAAGAAAATGCAGCCTATCACTACATACGAAGATTTATAGTTGCTATAGATAGCATTGTTCAGAAAAAAAATTACGCATTTTCAGTGTAAGAGTAAAGATGGCCTGTGACGGTCCCCATATTGGACTAGGGCCTACTGATTAGGATAATAAGCTCTCACCTCATCCAGTGTGCCTCCAGGTATTTTTGCAAATAAAGGCCTTTTATTCGGAGCTTAGTCATCATCCCTTCCCCTAATGACACCTACATCCATTTGTTGTCCCAAACTCTTGGCCTCCATAACCACATCTCCACATATCACCAGAGTAAAACACAGATTTTGAAATCGCAAGAATTCCTGAATGTATTATTTTCCAGTTATAGAGGTGTGGACCTATTGCAGGGAAAGAAGAGCTATGTGAGGAGGGAGGGATGAGAAGGTAGGAGTACGGTAGAGTGAAGCAAAATATACCTGCATATTTCTTTAGTTCTAAAGCTCTGAATGCTAACTACATAAAGCTCTCATAAATAGGTGAAAACTAAAAGCAGAAAAATCTCTTAAATGGCATTCTAAATGACCTGCAAGTTAGTTCTTTCTATAAATTAAAAGATAAAAAAACAATGGGGGAAACAGATGCGGCTCAAGTGGTTGGACTCCCGTCTACCATATAGGAGGTCCAGGGTTCGACTCCCGGGGCCTCCTGGTGAAAGGCGAGCTGGCCCACGTGGAGTGCTGGCCCGCATGGAGAGCTGGCCCACGCAGGAGAGAGCTGGCCCGTGCAAGAGTGCTGGCCCACGTGGAGACCTGGCACAGCAAGGTGACACAACAAAAAGATACACAGAGGAGACACAATAAGAAATGCAGCAGACCTGGGAGCTCAGGTGGCACAAGAGATTGAGCACCTCTCTCCCACTCTGCAAGGACCCAGGATCGGTTCCTGGTGCTGCCTAAAGAGAAGACAAGCAGACACAGAAGAACACACAGAGAGCAGAAAGGAAGCGCAGAACAATGGGGGAGAAATAAATAAATTAAATAAATCTTAAAAAAAAACAACAATGGAAGCAATGCTCTGTGTTGTCAGCAATTATGACTCATTTTTTTAAAAAGCTGAAGTGCAAAGCAATTTTCACTTTCATTTTTTTAACTCCTTGCACAGACCACTGATTTAAAATCCAGAAGTGATTAGGTGGTTTACATGTTGAATTAGAAATATTAGTAACCCAATTTTTAAGAGTGAAAATAATTTGCTTAGTTCTCCTACTTTACTTTAACCAGACATTTACAGCACGGCATGTCGAAATCTAAATAATTGGCATTAGTAAAATAATTGTGTCATATGTTTTATGCCCAACTGATACATCCAACACGGAGAGGTCTTTTAAAGCAACAATAACAGACTTTTAATTCAAGTTAGAATTTTTTAAGTCACTTATTTCTCAAAAGTTTAATCTTTTAATTCTATTTTGGTCTTTTAAGATATATACTAAGGGGGACGGATGTGGCTTAAATGGTTGGGCGTCCATCTCCCATATGGAGGGACCTGAGTTCGATCCCTGGGATCTCCCGGTAAAAAAAAAAAGATATATACTAAGATAATTAAATTAAGTACTTAGAGGTAAATTGATTGGCTAAATAAATAAAATGTTCTTCTTATCCTAGGGCAGAGAGAAAGTTGGAATGTATAATTCCAGCTATCCCTAACTGTAAACATTGAATCTTTACCGTAAGTATTGACCCCACAGGAAACACTTTCAGTTGACATTTAATGTGTGATTTGTCCTTAGATATGTTTTCAAGTGCCACCTATGAGTCAGGCACAGCACTAGACATTAAAAGGCACTGTTCCTGAGAGCAAAGAACTTACAGTCTAATGGAGAGACAAGGAAAAACAAACAAACAAAAAAACCCAGTCCATTTGAGGGTTATGGAAACCCATGGAAAGAAAACCTAACCCAGCTTGGTAGGGGCGTGCTTAGGAACAGATGAGTGGGAATTAGTAAGAGAAGAACAAGTTGGAAGCTCTGGAGACAGGGAAGAGTATAGCACTGACATGGAAAAGAGGACGTAGGTTTGGGAAATTCCTACACAGATTGAAAGCTGGCTTTATGATTGCACTATAGCCAGGGCTGTCCAATAGAACTTTCTGCATTGATGGAAAGGCTCATACTCTGCGCCATCCAATACGGTAGCCACTGGCTACCTGTTACCGTAAACACTTGAAATGTGGCTACTGTGACTGAGGAATAAAATTTTAAATTTTATTCTATTTTAATTCATTCAAAATACATTTAAGCAGCTGCCCATGGCTAGGAGCTACTCGATCAGAGAGTGGAACTATAGATTATGAGCTGCTGAAACTTGGAGCAGAACACAAGCCTTGCATGTTGCAGAGTTTTACAGGCCATGATCCACCAGTTGGATTTTAGCCCAAAGGTAAAGAGGAGTTAGCGATGAAGGATTTTAAGTGGGAAGTGATGTGATCAGATTCCTTTGGAAACATCACTCTGGCAGCTGAGTTTAGGATGGACAGAGTGGCTTAAGACTCAAGGCAAAAAGAGAAAATAGACTGTCAGAAGCATACAGATAAAAAATGATGATGACTTGAATGAAGACCATGGTAGAGGTTATTAGAAGGAGGAGATCAATGTGATTGGATGTGAGATTAAAAGACATGTGAACGGTGACTCTCTGGTGTCTGGATTGGGTCTATTAGTGGAAAATAGTGACCAACATGTAGAATATGAATCAAGAAACGTGAAGTGCTATTCTTTTTCAGTGATTTTGAATTTGAGTTGCCTGTGGGATAGTGAAATGAAAATATATAGTAGGTCGTTTGGTGGACACATTAGCAAACAACATACAAAAACAGCATGGAGGCACATTTTGTTCAGTCTTTATATTCATTGGCAGAAAGTTCATGACAATCTGTTAACATCTTTCAACCTCAAATAATTCAAATTTAATTAAACACTATTAAATATAATTTAATCAGAATCCTAAAGTGCTTGTAAGTTTCACTTTCAACTTCAATTATTATTGTAGAATGTGTTGAAAAGCATCTTAATTATTTAGACTTTCAGGCTAGTTATATTTTGGATCAATTTGAGATTAGTAATTTCTCAAATACTAAATTACAGTGCCTTTCCAAAGGTGCATTCTAATGAGAGATGATGTCCTAGATTAAGTAGATTTAATTTTAACATAATATTAACATCCTTTTACTGGCTGTATTTGTTTCCTGGCTGCTAAAACAAATACCACACAATTGGTTGGCTAAACACCAGGAATTTATTGGCTCTCGGTTTCGAGGCTACAGAAAGTCCAAAATTGAGGCGTTAGCCAGGCAATGCTTTCTCCCTGAAGACTGTGGTCTTCTGGGGCTGGCTGCTGGTGATCCTAAGGGTTCCTTGGCTTTTTAAAATATATATATCTGTTTTCACTGGGCATTTCTTAACTTTTTTTTTAAGATTTATTATTTATTTATTTATCCCCCTCCCCCCCTTGCCACTTGCGCTCGCTGTCTACTCTCTGTGTCCATTTGCTGTGCATTCTTCTGTGTCTGCTTGTCTCCCTTTGTTGTGTCATCTTGCTGCGCCATCCACGGGCATGGGCCGTCAACTCTCCGTGGGCCAACTTGCCTTCATCAGGAAACCCTGGGAATCGAACCCAGGGCCTTCCATATGGTAGGCAGGAGTCCAATCGATTGAGCCACATCCGCTTCCCGGTTCCTTGGCTTTTGCATCACATGGCAAGGCACATGGTAGCGTCTTCTTCTCCTTTCTCTTCAGAGTTCTGGTAGCTTCTGGCTTCTCGCTTCTCCATGGCTTCCTCTCTCTCTATGTTTGAATTTCATTCTGCTTATAAAGGATACCAGTAATCTGGATGGAATCCCAAACTGATTTAGTTAGCCTCACCTTAACCAAAAAGAATATCTTCATAAGATCCTATTTACAAGGGGTTCACATCCACAGGAACGGATTAAGAACATGTTTTTCTGGGGTACATAAGTCAGTCCCCAACATTTGCCAATTAAACAAATATTTTTGCTCTCGCCAACTACCTCCCCCATACCAAAATGCTTTTATTGTTTCAGAACGCATTCTGGAAACTGTTATAAATCCACTGCAGATTTCTACAGATAATAATCATGACTCATCTCAAAATGTGCAAGAAACAAAATAGAAAATATCATTTCAAATCTATACAATCACTATTTTCATGTCCTAAACCCATATCTGGTAGCTAAACAAAAACGTGTTATGAGGAGATATCATCCACTAAATACATTTCAATTTCAGTCACAAATAATAAAATGATCATTTGGTTCAAAATGCCCGTTTTGGACCTGGACATTATTTCTCCAATTATTTGTATTCATTTTTGCAGTTTCTCACTGAAAATCTAGTTCTTTTATGTGGTTCCTTTATAAATATATTTAAAATCTAAAAACATAATACACATTTCCAAAATATAATCTGGTTGTATCCTAAAAGTTTGTCTAGTTAGGCTGTTTGGCACCCAGAATATATTTCCATCATAGAAACAGTGTTTCAAATGTTTGAAAGGTTCCCAGGATACTATACAAGATCCCATTTGCCTTGTGGATGAAACTGTAGCACTCCAGAACCAGACAGCCTTAAGGACTTCAGTTATTGGGGATCCTGACACTTGGAATGCGGTGTGGGGAAGCCTCTGGGGAAGCTGTATATAGAAAGAAGGGAAATATGAACTGCGTGAAGAAAAAGGACAGGGCCCGGAGACCGTGAGATAGGTGAAGAAAAATATTTGAATAGAAAAGAAGGGACCAGAAACTATATATGTGGATGTGTGCCATTTAGTCAGGGTTGTCCAAAGAAACAGAACCAACAGGCTATCAGCATATTTATCTATCTATAGTTACAAATACACACACACATACATATACACAGAGAGATTTATTATAAGGAATTGGCGCTTGTGACAGCGGGATTGGCAAGTCCAAACTCCACAGGGCAGGCCACAAGCTGGAGATTCCGATGCTGAAGTCCTTAGTCCAAATTCCCCAGGAAGAAATGCATGTCTGCAAAGTCCAGCAAGATCCAATGTTGAAGATGAGGCAGAAATTCCTCTCCTGATACTGAAAACCTCACTTCTAGGCTTTTTTAAAAAGACCTCTGTGCTGGTTTGAAGCTGTATGTACATGTTCTTAAATCTAATCCATTCCTCTGGGTGTGAATCTGTTGTGAGCAGGACATTTTGATGAGGCTATTTGAGTTAAGGTGTGACCTACTGCAATCAGAATGGGTCTTAATTCTCTTACTGGAGTCCTTTCAATGAAACTCAGACAAAGGAGAGAAAGCCACAGAAGCCAGAAGCTAAAAGCAAGGAAGCCTGGCAGGGAAGGGAGAAACCAGCAGACGTCGCCATGTGCCTTGCCATGTGACAGAGGAGCCCAGGATCCCTGGCAGCCCATCTTTGGGAACAAAGCATTGCCTTGGTGATGCCTTGATTTGGACATTTTCTGGGCCTCAAACTGAAAGCTAATAAATTCCCATTAAGCCAACCCATTTCATGGTACCTTCTCTAAGCAGCCTGGGAAACAAAAACAAGCTCCAACTGACTGGATGAGATTATTCCCACTGCTAAGGGCAATCTCCTTTGTTGATTATAGATATAATCAACTGGTTATAGATGCAATCAACTGATTGTCCTTGCAAATCCAGCTACAAAATACCCTCACGGTAACAAGCAGGCCAGTGCTTGACCAAACAATTGGACAACATAACCTAGGCAAGTTGACACATCAAATTAACCACCTCCTTGCCCAAGAAAAAGAGGGACAGAGATAGAGTCAAAGAGAAAGAGCGAAAGGAAGTGTGTCACAGTTCTGAAGCTGCTTTTAATTTCACTTACACTTTACCCTTCTGATAGTCAGTGAAGGAGGCAATAAAGAGCAGGAGAAAAGAAGCTGAAGGTGAAGCAGAATTTTCTTTTTTCTGTCCCCTCCCCAGAATTGGCTCCTTTGTGCTATGCTCAGATTGCACTCCCATTCCCTAAATCTGGCCACATCACGGCGAGGTAGAAGACTGTATACAAATAATTTTTAAAAAGTAAAACCTGAAAAAGCAAATGCTGCCCAGTGATTTGCTTTATGTAGCTAATTATAATATTGCCCACTGTCTTCGAGAACAATTGCATGCTGTGGTCACGCAGCTATAATGAAGAGATCACGCTGCGAAGTGAAATGTCTGCTTATCCTCTGGGATTTGATTCGGATTTGCCTCCTTCCAGAAAGGTTTCAGAACACAGGGAGAAGAGAAACAGTAGCATCTGAAGAAACCGTCTTGATCTCCGTTTTGCCAGCCTGCAGAAAAGGTGCCTTTGCAGGAAACTCGGTTTGCAAACAATGAACATCTTTTGTGTTCCTTGTTGGCAAAGCAATTGATTCTAGTTAGAGATTGGCTCGGCGCCACCGTGCAAGCAGTTTGTCTTTTTCTGTTCTGAAGAGTACAGTAGGAAAAGCTGCATTCAGGCTTTTTTTACCCTTTTTTTTCTCCACAGCTGATGTACAATTCCTTTCTTCTTGCTTCCCCCGTTACTGTGACGAACTGTGTGCAATTCATAGGTCACATTTTACAATATCTTTAAAAATATATATGTTAAAGAACAAAAATAAACCTTTTGAAGCATTTAATAAAATAAGCTGAGAGATGACAATTTCTTATAACCAATACTCCCCCACTGTCCCCCAGATATGGATTTCTTTTTGCCCTTTCTCTCCTAAAAAAGAACATTATATTGTAAGCGGCAAGGTATTGGGAAGGTTATTCAAGTCTTACGATGCTAACGTGGATGTTAAGGAGATGGCCCATAAGGCTGGCACCTGAGAAGCACCCAGGAAACCCACAGCAACCGTTAAATTTCTAAGTTTGCTTTAATAGAAATAAAAATCATTTAATATTAAATTTTACTTACATTTTGAATAACTTTTATTATGAATGAGATGGACATCTACTGTTGGTATGTTCTTTTGTTAGGTCCCTCCTGTCCTCTGTTGAAGGAAGTGTAGACACTATTACTACGATGGAAGGAATTCTTCAAATAGACTCACATTACACAGAATCTAAGACTAGGTTTTGCTGTAAGTGACACTTGGAAATCAACTGAGTTGAGGGACTTTTATGAGAGCCAGGGAGAAGCTGAGGCACGGGGGGTGGGGGCGCGTGGCCTTCCTCTGACAAAGGGGTCCCCGTGCTGGGGTAAGTCGTCTTCCCAGATGCTGCACCTTTCTCATTACCAAGCTGGGATTTGGGACAAATCCAAGCAGTGTCCATTTTGAGTATTCACTTGGGTGATCTGGGCAAAGGGTTTGGAATCCCAGGCTTGGAAAGGAGATAAATGATAAGCCATCTCCCCCTAAGAACCAGGAGGATGCAATGTGCAGCAACAAACGCCCCAACTCCAAGCAGAAAAGACTGCGGTTGCTCTGATTAATTGCTATAATGCCAAGGACGAAAGGTGTTCCCTTCATTTTGGCAAATATCCTGATAACACGAGCAGAATCTATTACAGGACTGTTATTTGAGTGTATTTTATAAAAATGTCATAGATGTTTTGAAAATAGAGCATCAATTGAAATAGTTTTTTAACTACAGGGTCATTGGGTCATTGTCATCCCATAAAGAATAAAGATTTGAAAGATATAAAGCAATCCCACTACATTCCACTGAAGATTTCAGTTTAACTATCCAGGGATGCACATTTGTGAAACATTCTTGACAAAAAAGCTAACTGTAAAAAACTAATACATAAACCTAAGACTCCTTTATACAGTGAGTGATGGTAATGATGCCAGCAGTGGGAAACAAGTTTAGGGTAAAAAGATGAAACTACTTCTTTGAGTGAAATTTTATTTCTCAATAGAGAAACAATAAGCTGAAGGAATTAATAAAATAAAATAAATTTTAAATAATGTGGAGGCATAGCAATTTAATAAGGACTGCTCATGGGTAGATTATTGACACTAATCTTTCATTTATCTGCTGTATGGTTTAAGGCAAACCATTTAACCTCTATTTTAAAGGTTGGTTTGGTTTTATTGTAAAAAAATACATGCTCATTAAAGAAAAATTGAAGTAGAAATAAAATAGAATGAGGAAAAAAATATGACCCACAGATTTGCCACTTCAAGATAATCACTGATAGCTGTTTGGTCTATTCCCTTTTTGTTTTATTTCTTTATATGTACTTACATTTTACATATTTATGATATGCATTTAAATATATACACATGCAATTTTATTTTCTGCATTTTGTTTCTTTTCATACCTTTTTTTCTTTAGACATTGAAATGTAATTAATTTAGTAATCTAAGTATCTTTTGAAAAAAATAAAAAGTATTTTTAAAAAAGGAATGTAATTAATATATTTCTTTTTTCTGATGATGAAAGCAACATGTTCATTATTTTTTAAAAGTATGGAAAATATATTCAAAATATGAAAATCACCATTAATTCAATGAAAATGGAGATAACCACATTTTAGCGTAAAACCTTTCCATCTGTAATCCGTGCCTATTCATCCATTCATTCAGATAGATATTTTGAGGAGCTCTTAAGTTGCAGGCTCTTTTCTTTGTGCTGGGGGCAATGAGTAAAACCAAAATCCCTGCCCTAATGGAGCTGACATTCTAGGTAAGGGAGACACTTTCTCCTGCGTGTTTGTCTCTATCTGTGTCTCCATTTATATCAGACCCAGCAAGAAGGTGGAGACGCAGCTAGCTCACGCCTCACTGACATAGTCCAATCAAAAGGGTCTCACACCCAGAGGAATGGACTAGTTCAAAAACATAATCCTTCTTTTTTGGGGATTCACCAAATTCAAACTGTCACAAAGGGTTTTGGAGGGAACAGCAGGAATTTGGTTTTATACATGTTAAGCTCAAATGGATACTTAACTCTACAGTTGAGAAGAGTGGTCCAGACTGAAGATAAATCTTTGGTAGTTTCAGAATATTTTTGGTATTTAAAGCCATCTGTGATAGGATGAAATTACAGGGTGGGATGAGGAGATGGGATGAGACGGAGAAAAAGAGCTTCAAGAATGATTAACGGGGGGCGGATGTAGCTCAAATGGTTGGG
>JAQZBX010009037.1:0-46875 GCA_029593785.1 Cabassous unicinctus | reverse complement strand
TTCAATGCCTGGTCGGACTGTATTTGTTGTGACACAGACCAGATCAATGTGATAGAGCTTCCTGTCTGGGGGCTAAGAGTCTTGTAATTTTAACTTTCCAAGACAGTTCTCCAGCCTTCTCTGGCAGCCCCCTCCCTTTTCCCAGCTGGGAAATATTTCCTCTCCCCTCTGAATCCTCGACAATCAGTCCCTGTTAGTATAGGAGGAGATTGGGAGATTTGAATATCTTTAACCCCTTGCAGGCTCCAAGGCAAACAATGGCGCAGCCCCACCCAGCCTGGACTGGCTCTCTGGACAGGGCAGACCAAACCTGGGAGTCAAAAGCAGGGTGTCAGCCCCAGGCTCTCTCTCCCCTCTCCTGTGGAGTCCTCAACAGTTAGTCCAGGTTATAAGAGATGGAGATTGCGAGGGTCGAATTTCTCCAGTCCTTCCTAGGCTCCCAGTGCAAACTGCCGTGTGGAGGGGTCTGTGGGGCTCCACAGCCCAAATTTGCACATCAGAACCTGAGTCAGCCTAAGGCTGTGTCCCTCTCTCTCCCCTTTCCGGGAGTGGTAGATCCCTGGAGCCCCCTTTGTCTGTAGTCGCAGGCCCAGTGCCCCGAGAATTCTAAAGAGTGTGGGGGAGGGTGCCGGCAGCAGCTGCCGCTGCTGATTAAAAACTCACGGTTCTGGTTCTGTCGTCGCGATTTCTCTCTTTTGTCCCTCTCTACTCTCTGTGGTGTGCAGTCTTCCCCTGCTGTCCTAAACCCTAGAAGATCTATTTTGGGTCTGTTCCAGCCTGTTCTCAAGCTATTTTTCTGGAGAAGAGATTCCTGTGTGTTACTAGTCAGCCATCTTCCCGGAAGTCCTCAGGTCTTCATTTATTTTAGCATTATTTTATAGTTTTCTGACTATAGGTCCAGTACTTCTTTGGTTAAATTGATTCCTAGGTATTTGAGTCTTTTTGTTGCTATTGTAAATGGAATTTTTTCCTGATTTCCTCCTCAGATTGTTCAGTGCTAGTGTACAGAAACTTTACTGATTTTTGTGTGTTGATCTTTTATTCTGCCACTTTGCTGAAGTTTTTTATTATCTCAAGTAGCTTTGTTATAGACATTTCAGAATATTCTAAATATAGGATCATTTTATCTGCAAATAGTGAGAGTTTTACTTCCTCTTTTCCTGTTTTTGCCTTTTATTATATTTTTTTCTTGTCTAATTGCTGGCTAGAACTTCTAGCACAATATTGATTAACAGTGGTGACAGTTGGCATCCTTGTCTTGTTCCTGATCTTAGAGGGAAGCATTCAACCTTTCTCCATTGAATATAATGTTGGGTTTTTCATATATGCCCTTTATCACATTGAGGAATTTTCCTTATATACCCTTCTTTCGAAGTGTTTCTATCAAGAAAGAATGCTGGGATTTGTTGATTGCCTTTTCTGCATTGATTGAAGTGATCATGTTTTTTTTTTTTTTTCTTTCAATTTGTTAATATGGTGTATTATGTTAATTGATTTTCTTCTTCTTTTTTTTAGTTGATTTTCTTATGTTCAATCATCCTTCCATACAAGGAATAAATCCCATTTGGTCATGGTGGATAATTCTTTTGATATGCTTTATTGGATTCTATTTTCAAGTATTTTGTTGAGAACTTTTGCATCTATGTTCGTTAGAGAGATTGATCTGTAATATTCTTTTCTTGTAGTATCTTTATCTGGCTTTGGTATTAGGATGATGTCGGCTTCGTAAAATGTGTTGGGTGATTTTCCCTCCTCTTCAATTTTGTGGAAGAGTTTAAACAGGGTTGATGTTAATTCTTCTCAAAATGCTTAGTAGAATTCGTCTGTTAATCCATCTGGACCTGGACTTTTCTGTGTTAAGAGATTTTTGATGACTGATTCAATGTCTTTAAATGTGATATGTTAAGTCCATTTCATCTAGTTTGTCTAGTTTGTTGGCAGTTTCTCATAATACCCTCTTATGATCTTTTTTATTTCATAATTTGTCATACTTTGTCTCTTTCATTTCTGATTTTATTTGCATCTTCTCTCTTTTTTTCTTTGTTAGTCTATCTAAAGGTTTGTCAATTTTATTAATCTTCTCAAAGAACCAGCTTTTGGCTTTGTTGATTTTCTTTATTGCTTTTTTTGTTCTCAATTTCATTTATTTCTTCTCTAATCTTTATTATTTCTCTCCTTCTGCTTTCTTTGGGAATTTGCTCTTCTTTTTTTAGTATATGCAGTTCAGGTAGATCTTTGATTTTAGCTCTTTCTTCTTTTTTAATATAGGCATTTAGGGCTATAACTTTCCCTCTCAAGACTGCTTTCCCTGTATCCCATAAGTTTTGCTCTCATTTTCATTCATCTCAATATATTTACTAATTTTACTTACAGTTTCTTCTTTGACCCAATAATTGTTTAGGAGCCTGTTGTTTAGTCTCCAAACATTTGTGAATTTTCCCCTTTCTCATCTATTACTGATTTCCAGTTTCATTTCATTATGATATGAAAAGGTACTTTGTATGATTTCAGTCTTATATTTTTTGAGACCTGCTTTGTGACCTAATATGTGATCTATCCTGGAGAAAGATACATGAGTACTTAAGAAGAATGTATACCTGCTGATTCGGGATGCAGCATTCTGTTAGGTCTAACTTTGTTTATCATATTGTTCAAGTTCTCTGTTTCCTTGTTGATTTCTGTCTAGTTGTTCTATCTAATGATGTGAGTGGTATGTTGAAGTATCCAACAATTGCAGAGATGTCTATTTCTCCCTTCAGTTTTATCAGAGTTTGCCTCATGTATATCACAATTAGCTGTGCTTCTTGAACAGTAAGTTCATTTTTCCATTCTTTTTTCTTTCTGTTCTTTTCTCTCCTCTGTTTCAGCAGTTCTGTCTTTTGTATCACTTACTCTTTCTTTTATCATTTCGAGTCTGCTGTTGTATGCTTCTAACATGTTTTTTTATCTCACCTATTGTGTGTTTCATTCACATGAGCTCTGTTATTTTTCTGTTCAGGTTTTCAAATTCTTCTTTGTGCTCATTCAGTGTCTTTTTTTTCTTTTCATTTATTGAAGTATATCACTCATACATAAAAATACATAAACAATTAGTGTATAGTATTAGTTGTGAACTTACAAAACAAACATACATAACATCATACAGGGCTCTCATACCTCACCCTACCACCTTGCAATGCAATACCTTGCGTTGTTGTGAAACATTTTTAACTAATGATTAAAGAGCATCCCCAAACTATTACACTGACCAAAGTATCTTACATTTGTGTATTTTTCCCCAACACACCTTATCATTATTATTATTTTTATATCATTTATATGTGAACATACATAAACAGTAAGTGTATATTAAAAGTTGCAAACTTACAGAGCAAACATGCATAACATCATATAGGGGTCCCATATATCAACCCACCACCAACACCTTGCATTTTTGTGAGACATTTGTTATAAATTATGAAAGAATATTGTCAAAATCTTAATACTAACTATTGTCCTTATCTCTCATTTGGTGTATTTTCCCCCCAACCTACCCTATTATTATTTTTTAAAAAATATTTTTATGACAGGAGTTGTAAACTTACAAAGCAATCATACGCATGTGCAGAATTCCCATACAACACCCCTCTATCAACACACCACACCATGGTGGAACATTTGTTACAGATTATGTGATAATATCATCTGATTATTACCAGGTCCATAATGTACATTTGGCACACATTTTCCATACTCCCCATTATCAACACAGTACATCTTTGGCATAGATGCAAGAATATTACATTATTACTGTTAACCACAGTCCATAAGTCACTCTCATTGTATTTTTCCCATGCTTCTCCACATTCCCACCACCCTGCAATAGTGATGTACATCTACTCTAGCTCACAAAGGACACTCTTACATCTGTACCATCAACCACAATTCTCATCCACCTCTGGGTTTACTGTGTTATTCAGTCCCTAGATTATTCTCTAACTTTCTGTCAGTTGGCATTTACATCCCTAGACTACCTTTTTCAGCCACATTCCCATTTATGAACCAGCTGTCACTTGCTATAATGTGCCATCAACTCTGTACATTTACACACTGTATTAGTCAGCCAAAGGGATGCTAATGTGACATACCAAAAATGGGTTGGTCTTTATAAAGGGTTTTTATTTGGGGTAGAAGTCCACAGTTACCAGGCCATAAAGCATAAATTTCTTCCCTCACCAAAGTCCATTGTCACGTGTTGGAGCAAGACAGCTGCCGACATTTGCCCAGGGTTCAGGCTTCTTGGGTTCCTCTTTTCTCAGGGCTGTGTTTCTCTCTGGATTTGGCTCCTGTTTCCTCCACAAGGTCAGCTGTAGGCGATCAAGCAAACGGTTCACTTCTCTTCTCCTGGGACCTTCTTTCCAACATCAAAACTGCTTCTCAAAAGACTGCTTCTCAAAACTGTTCTTGCCATGCCTTTTATATTTGATTCCCCACCCACCAAGGGGTGGAACTCAATGCCCTAATCATAACCTAATCATGCCGAGATTAACAGATCAGTTTACAAGCATGATCCAATTATATTTTTGGAATTCATAATTATATCAAATTGGCCAATGGTTACACACACTTTTGCAGTAAAGTTAATTAAAACTTCTACATACATTAAACATCAGTAGTCCATCTCAGTCCTCCTCTTATCTCCTTTAAGAATCCACCACCTACCACCTTGTCTTGAAGATATTTTCCTACATTTCCTTCTAGAAGCTTTATGGTTCTTGCTTTTATATTTAGGTTTTTGTTCCATTTTGAGTTAATCTTTGTATAAGGTGTGAGATAGGGGTCCTCTTTTCTTCTTTTGGCTATGGATATCCAGTTCTCCCAGCACCATTTGTTGAATGGACTATTCTGCCTGAGCTGAGTGGGTTTGACAGACTTGTCCACCTGACCCTAGATGTGAGGGTCTGTTTCTGAACCATCAATTTGATCCCATTGGTCTGTGTCTGTCTTTATGACAGAACCATGCTGTTTTTACCACTGTAGCTAGGTAATATGATTTAAAGTCTGGAAGTGAGAGTCCTCCAACTTTACTTTTCCTTTTTAAGATGTTTCTGGCTATTCAGGGTCCCTATCCCTTCCAAATAAATTTGATAATTGTACTTTCCATTTATTTTTAAAATGCTGGTGGAATTTTTTATCAGGATTGCATTGAATCTGTATATCAGTGAGTTGAATTGACATCTTAATGATATTTAGTCTTCCAATTTGTGAGCATGGAATGCTTTTCCAATTATTTAGGTCTTTTGTGATTTCTTTTAACAATGCATTATAGTTTTCTGAATACAAATGCTTTATATCAGTTAAAATTATGCCTAAATATTTGGGTTTTATCTGTCATATTTTATTTTCAACACTCTTTTGACACTTTTAGTTACTTTTATTGACATAATCTTCATTTCTAGACTCTCTTCCAGGCCACTCTCCCCTGTCTCTTTTCAAGCAGTAGCACATCCTTTAGTATTTCCTGAAAAGCAGGTCTCTTGGTTACAAACTCTCTCAGTTTCTGCTTATTTGTGAACATTCCAAACCCGCCCTCATTTTTGAAAGACAATCTTGCCGGATATAAGATCCTTGGCTGGAAGTTTTTTTCTTGCAGTATCTTAAATATGTCAAATCACTGTCTTCTTGCTCCATGGTTTCTGGTGAGAAAACAGCACTTAATCTTCTTGGGTATCCCCTACATGTTATGCATTGCTTTTCTCTTGCTGCTCTCAGAATTCTCTTTGTCCTTGGCATTTGACATTCTGATTAGTATGTGTCTTGGAGCTGCAGGTGTGGGCAGCAGTCTATGCCATGCAGGTCCAAAATGGCTGCAGTTGCCCCGGCAGACTGAATAGTCATTCTGTGCCAGCTGAATGTACCTGGAGAGGCTGGTGCAGGACCTGCCAGCTTCCTCCCTGCTAGAGGTGGGGATGAAGCCTAGGCTAGGGCTGCATGTCAACCCTGGGTAAAAGAAGCCAGTCCCTACCATCACTGTGATTTTCAGTCAGCCCGGCTTCCTCTCATGCTGGGGCCAGAGTCAAAATGGCGGCTACCAACCTCTTTCCGACTTGGACAGTTTCATACTTTAGCTTTTCTTAGGGTTATGCTTTTGCCAGCCGAATTTACTAATCAGTAGCTGAAGTTGGTGCCCAATCGTCTCTTCCTCCCCCATTTTTGGGAAATGGAGCTTCCAATTCTAGCCATGGAATAGCTTCTGAGGCAGCTTGAACTGCCAGTGGAGGAGGGCCACTGGCCTCATGGAGTGCTCTACTGATGAATCTTCTCTGCATATGGGCAGTCTCCTCCTTCCATTCTTTCAAGGATGTTGCAAGATGCTCTTCTGGTCTCCTGGAGGCTCCAAACAGGTGCTTTAGACAGCTCTGGCTGTTACTCACTGCCCTGTAGCACGCGCTGACTCTAGGAGCTCCTTACTCTGCCATCTTGCTGGTTGTCGTTCAGTGTCTTCTTGATGTCCTTTACCTCTTTATCTATATTGTTTTCAACTCATTAATTTGATTTTGGAAATTTATATGAATCTTGTTGATTAATTTTCTCAAATTCTGTGTCTCATCTGGGTCTTTGGTATATTCCTTTGCTTGAGCCATGTCTTCCAGTTTCTTAGTATGGCTTGTAATTTATTTTTGCTGATGTCTAGGCTTCTGATTATGATGGTGAATTTACTCTGTTGCTCAATTCTCTCTTTTGTAGGGATTTTGTAGCAGGAGAGTGTGCTATTGCTGTTCTTGATTCTTGGTTCAACCTGTTCTGGGTCTTTAGGATTGTCCCTGTTAGTTGCTCAAATATGGGCCAGAACCAAGTATTGGGTTGCTGACCCACTTCCAAGGGCCTTGAGGAGGTAGACTGTAAAGACTGGAAAAAGCCTCTTTACTTATCTTTTAATTCCCTCACATGCACTTCCTTTTTCTGCCAGCAGATGGTGCTCTTTGGCAGGCCTCTCATTTCAAAACCTGGTGGAAGTGTGTTCCCTGTAACACGCACTGGATCAATGTGATGGAGGATCCTGTCTTGAGCCTAAGAGCCTGGCTAGTCAAACTTTCTCAGAGACAGTTCTCCAACTTTTGCCGGCAGCCCCCCCTCTTTTTCCAGATAAGAAATAATTCCACTCCCCTCTGCATCCTCATACCCAGACCCAGTCAGTAGGGAGAGTGTTTGAGAGGGGCAGATCTCTTTACTCCCATGAAGGCTCCCAGGGCAGAGAATGGTGTAGAAAAACTTGCGGGACACAGCAGACCAAATTTGTGGGTCAAAAGCTGAATGAGCCTTAGGCTGTGTCTCTCTCTTCCCCTTTCCTCGAGAGGTGGATGCCTGAAGCCCCCTTTGTCTATAGCTGCTTTCCGGAGGCTGGAGAAATCAAAGCTCTCTGCTTGTAGGGTGGGGCAGGGGCGCAGGCAGCTGCAGCTGCAGTTTCTACTTAAGGTCTTAATGTTGAGGTTTCTTTCCTGTGCTCCTCTCTCTTCTGTGCGGTGTCTAGGCTTCTCCAGGTGTCCTACACTGTAGAACTTTTTTTAAAGCTGTTTCTGCCTGTCCTCTAGTTATTTTTCTGGAGAGGAGAGAGTCCTGTGTCTTTCTAATCTGCCATCTTCCCGGAAGTCCAAGTTTAAAGTTTTGATGTACAGTGTTAGTCATTTGTGTCTTAATATCAAACTCACAGGAGGTATATAAAGTTTGCTATAATTTACATTTATAATTTACATTATGCCCAGCAAAACCATACTAACTTTACTAATTTCAGGCTAATTTTTTATTGGGGAGCAATATGAATTTATGAAAATAATTTTGTTTGCAAGTAGATTTTGGCAACTCAAATTTACCTAACAAAAGTTTACTTATAAAGCTTCTAAATCAACTAAGGAATGAAAATAATTTGTTAATTATTAAAATATCTGCTTTGATTTATGTGCCAACATAAGTGGACAGAAAACTAGACTTGAAGATAGAAGACTGAGTTCCTAACGCACTTTGATATTTACTGGTTCTTCTATACAGTGTTGCATTAATGTTGTAATAATATATCAGCAGCAGCATAATTTTAGGTAGCACTTTCTCAAGTTTACTTATATTTTTCATTGACAGAAAACTTTAAAGCATAGAAATAATACAAAGAAAATTGCTACTTAAGTGATCAAACATTTTGATTTACTGTATTTTATTTAACACATTGGAGCCTTTTTGATTTAATATTTTACTTTGCTATTTAATCAACTTGTCATTTTCAGAGAAGAAACTGGTTCGTATGGCTTTTTTTAAACTTTTTCTTTAATTATGTATATTTCTTTTTTGCTATTACATCTAGAACTGGAAGATTTTTTTAAAAAATTGGTTGATAGTCCTAGCAGTTTAGGTGTAGACAGATTGGCTCTCTTTCATTAATAAGCCTAAATTAAATTACTCCAGGAAAAATTAAGGTACCAAACTAAATTAGTCAGATGATTATCTGGTAACTGGAATAGTGGTAGGGTCACCTTAAAGAAGGTCACTGGGTTGTTACTCATTGGGCTATGTATGATCTGTTCTCACTTGCTGCCTGTGACTGAATTGGATCAGAAAAGCAGCCAGGTATAGCCTACCATCTCTTTCTACAGTGATTTTCTGTGAACTGATGGTGAAACACTGTTTGTTTTACTAATTGCACATTTTGCCTTTTGATTTTTTTTTTTCCTTTCTGGAAAGTATGATCTTTTACAAATATATTTAATACGTGGGAATTACAATGGTGTGCAGAGATTTGTATATTACCAAATAATTGCTAATTATATGACCAGAAAATAAGAGAAGGCTTATACTGCTCCTGTTATGTTTTTTAGATCTGTTTTAGTTTTATTTTGATGGCTTACTTGGTCAGAACATTGCTTATAGCCAAGGTTAGGAATTTGAATTCTACATTGGTCAGTTAGTATATGTCACTGATTCTAAAGGAAATCCAGCAACCTGTAGGTACACTTTTATAAAAATCTATTCACACCAGTATTTTAAATAATTTTTAAATTTATGAGCTGAATATAGTGCTCTGTGGCTAAGTAATCAAGCATTATTAAGTTGCTAATTCAACCTCTAATATTATCCAAGTTTCTATTATAAATAATGTTATAAAATAAAAAATTAACCTTTCCTAATAAAATGAAGCCAAAATAATGGTTGTTACACCAAATTTTTCTTTTCTCTCTATTTTCTTTCCTCCCTTCTGTTTCCCTTTTTTTGTTTCATTGTTTTCAGATTTAGAAAATTTTAAATTGCAACGGTATTTTGTTACTTTAATGTTTATATAATGCAGCATGGTTTTAGACATTTAAACATTTTTTAAAATTTCCTTTATAGAAGAAATGGCAACATATCTTCGTTATGTAAGAAGGTTAGATTTTTTTGAAAAACCAGACTATGACTACCTAAGAAAACTTTTTACTGATTTGTTTGATAGAAAAGGATATATGTTTGATTACGAATATGACTGGATTGGTAAACAGTTGGTAAGTACTTCATGCTATACAATAAAAGATTATTTATAGTATTCAACTTCTTGTTAATAGTATAAATCCTTCAATGAAAAGAGTTGAGAATAAATAATTCTTCAAAAGGATTCATTTTATTTTCCTTTTAATGACACTTCTTAAGCTAGCATAATACTGAGATGACTGTTTGAATTTTGTGAAACCCTGCATTTGGACTTCCTGCTTTTAAAATGATGAGTTATTTTGAACTATTCATTTCTGATTTAGTTCTTGTATCAAATATACTTTTCTAATATTCTAATGATTTTATAGGTAAACTTTGTTGTGTTTACTCTTATAATCTTTCCAAATATTTGTAATTTATTTTTAAAAGTAGGTTTAATTATACTAGCAGTTTTAGGTAGTCTTTTACTGATTCCTATAAATTAGAGCATGTTCAGGTTTTTAAAAATGTTCTTAAGTTTTTACAACTTTAAAAAAAGTTGTGTTCTTATTTGTAATTGAGGGGATGGGTGCTTATAACTTTAAGGGACATATCACTAAATTCTTTCTTTGAAGAGTCAACTCCTAAAAAAATCAAATATTTATTCTCACTAGTCTTTTTATCTTTAATAAATAAGAATGTCTCACAAAGTTTTCTTAAATTGTGGCTCACATTAGTTTTTATCTAAACGTGAAACTATAGAACCCTCAATTAAATATTTTTAAACAGTTAATATCATCAAGAGGTATAGCTATATTTTTTTCAAGTCCAAAGTGATTTGAATATATGTGGTTTCTATAATGTGAACATGAATGAACTTTGATTAAAATATTTACATGAAATTTTGTATTATATTTGAAAATTTAAAACTTCCATAAGTCTTTGAGTCGAAACATTGACTATAAGTAATTTCATAAGTTTTTTAAAAATTATTCTTATTAAGAATAAAAAATCATTAGATGAGATAAAAGTGCCTGGAAAGAACTTTTTAGGAGTAATGTGTCCATAACTTGTTAAGCTGCTTTTTGTCTGTTTTATTTTTTCAAATTTGAAATAAAGTTTGAATATAAAAATTATTCCCTTAACTTTCTTAAAATAATTTATTTTCTTTATACATTAGCTTTGGAAAGGAGAGCCATAAACAAATATATTTTCATTGTTTTGATTTGTAAAAGTAACCTAAAAGTAATGGCAGCTTTAGAAGGTCTTTTGTAGATATATAAATAAATACTATTTATTTTAACTATTTAAATATTTAATAAGTGCTTTAAAGTAGCTATGTTCTCTTTGCTTTAACTTGTTAGCTTTAGCAACAAATTTTGAGAATATCTTTTCTTAAGGCTTTTATTTACTCAATAGTATCTTTTATTTTTTTCCTTCATTGTTTTAAGCAGTAAATGATTTTGAATACAATATCTGAAATAGACTATCGATACCAATTGTTATGTATTGTAGCCTACTCCAGTGGGTGCAGTTCAGCAAGATCCTGCTCTGTCATCAAACAGAGAAGCACATCAACACAGAGATAAGATGCAACAATCCAAAAACCAGGTTTGCAGTTCTTTTAGATATGAAACTTCTTAATTTGTTTCTGTGTTATCTTCTGACAGTTTATAAATATATTTGATGTTTACCATATCCAAATGGCAGTTATATATATGTGTGTATATACATATCACACATGTATGCTTATTGAAGGATTGAAATACATATTTTTTTCTTTAATAGATAAAATGGGTTATATCCATACACATATTGAGGGATTAAAAATACATATTTTCCTCTTCCATAGATAAACTATTTTCACTAATTTTCACTATTTTTTAGGCTGAGGAAAATCCTTTTCCCTTCTCACAAGTAGAGAAAGAACAAACCATAGCTGATTTGTAGCTGCTTAATCATAAATTGTTAATTAGTAGTATAAATTAGTGTGAACTTTGAGCATTATTTGATATTCTATTAGAATGGAAGTATTTGGATACTTTGCTGGAATGAATTGTAATAGCAGTTGATCTTTCTAACCATAGTCTATTTTAGTTCAATAAATTGTTTATTGAAGTTCTGCTACTTGGAAGCTACTATTCTACATTCTGCAGAAATATAGCAATAAGGAAGATAATATAACCCACAAGAATTGATTTTGTAATGATAGACTAAAAGCAGTGTTGGAGTTAAGAGGTCACTCAGTCTTGGAAATCAGACATACCTGGATGTGACTTGACCCTGGGCAAGTTAATTAATCTCTCAAAGCCTCAGTTTCCTCATCTATAAAATAGAAATAATGCATGTTAATTCCTAGCACATAGTAAACTTTCAATAAATCTCATCTCTTGTGGCTGGTATTACTAGTATAATGATTATCAAAATAAATTATGTAAATACATTTAGCTGAATAAGCTATATTACATTAAACACAATAATAAAGTACTATGGAGAATCTTTGAAATGTGTGGGGATCTATAAAGATTTTATGGAGAAGATGGCTTTTGAGATGAGCTTGAAAAATGAATGGAATTTTAAAGGGCAGATTAAGGAATAAGGGCATTTTGGGGAGAATGAACAGTATAAAATATGAAACAGAAGTTTAAAAATTAAGAATTTGTTTAATAGCAAGTAGTCCAATTTGTTTGGAGCAGAAAGTGGATAGAGGGAGAGTAGTTCAAGATAAGTTTGATCAAGAATGAGGAGTTCATGTTTCCTGGGTAAGGTGATGGAAAGTTGCTTTTGGTAATGTTTTCACCTTTCTTCTTTTTGTAAGAAAAAGGTCTTTGGTAGCCATCTTTGGCATAAAAAATTTTTGTCCACACCCTGAGTTAAAATAGTATTCTCATAGAAATTTTTGGTCATGACCCTTTTTACTTTTATATCTTTGTCTTCTCAGATTTCAAGTGAGGGTTAAGACAAGATGTGAAAACCAAAGGAAAGCACACCACTTATTAAAAACTATAGCAAACCTGGGAGTGGATGTAGCTCAAGTGGTTGAGTGTCTGCTTCCCATGTATGAGGTCCTGGGTTCAACCCCTGGTACCTCCTAAAAAGAAAAAAAAAAAAAAAAAGCAAAAGAAAATACTACACTTTAGGAGGTATTTAACAATATAATGCTATAAAATACAGCCAGTTTAAAGAGATTAGTTATAGAAATCTGCCTTTTAAAATTGGGACAATAAAGGGTCTCATATATAAATTACCTGAACTAGAAATTACAATTAGGTTATAACTTGAGTACCCTGATAAGATGCTGTATGTATAAAGAAATGGCTTAGAAATCAAGACTAATTTACTTTGTGGCTTTATAAATCAGAGTAAATTTCTAAAATGTACTTGTTAGAAGACCATCAGTTTGTGTTTTCTGATTTTCTCCACTTGCGTGGTTATATATTGTAATAAGTGAAATTCTTCTTTTATTATTGAATTAAGTTATAATTTAAATATTTTAGAGTTTAACTTTTTACATGGTTCAGACTTGTCTTTCTAGCTAGATTTAGTTTGTGGTTTTATAAACTCATTGAGGGTGGGAGCCATATTTTTTTCATGTAGTTTTTGTCAAGCTGAATGTAGGGACTCAAATATTTTTTTTATCTCAGGAAATCCTTTAAGTTCATATATTGAATTTGAGGCATGGAAGGTATCATGATAGGAAATTTGTATCTAGAAAAAACTCTTCTATATCTGAGACTGCGGTAAACTAGTTTAAGTTTTATGAGAAACACACGGTTTACAATCCCAAAGAAAAAAAGGTAATTCTGTCAAATGACTGAAACCTTTGTAACAACAGTTAAGGTTTATTTAGGAGATCCTAAAATTGTATATAAAATATTGAGTGCATGAAAATGTTTATTCTGAAGAGAGGGTCCATAGTTTTCATATATTCTTAAAGAGGTCCATGACCCCAAAAAAGTGTCTGTTGCCCTAGGTATTTATCTCAATTTTAGCATCATTTTCATTCATTCATCTTGTCTAGATTTGATTTCATGTAATTTATTTCAATTTAAGGTACAAATCTGCTAAATTCTGCTAATGAATTGAGAGTTAAATGAAAAGACATTATAGAACTACCATAATTGTTTTATTTTATTTTATTTTATTTTTTACCGGGAGGTCCCGGGGATCGAACCCAGGTCCCTCCATATGGAAGACGGACGCCCAACCGTTTCAGCCACATTCGTCCCCCCCATAATTGTTTTAATGACGTACTTGTAACAAATTTCTTCATGCCACACAGTATGTAATTTGGCATTGTACAATTCAATTTAGAAACTTAGTGTCAGAATTTTTATTCATTTTGTCTACTTGAATTTAACACCTCTTTCTTAAGGGGTGCTCTGGTCCCCAATGTGCTTGTGCTTAGCCTGTTCTTTAAACTCCTTGCTATTGTATAAATGCTTAGTTGTCTCCTCAAAAACACAGAGACAGAATAGGAAAAAATGGAGAACTACAAGACTGTAAATGCCATGTAAACTTACCCAAACCACTTTTTGCATCATTTCCAGAATTCATGGCAAAGCAAATGTTTTCTTCTTTTATACTGATTTAGCTGAATTTCATCTAGCAAAGAAGCCCACTGCCTAATTCTAGAAGTTGAGGACTAACACTAACTCCTACTCTGAACCTTCAGATAGATCTGCTATGGACCCATGCTCGGGAGTGTGATGGGCCTTTAAATCTCTAGGTAGATCTCAAAAAGTCAGAGAAACTTAGAACTCTATAAGGAAACCATAGCTGACCTGTGTACTTATTGATTTCTAGGGCAAGAAATGATCTGACTGGAATTTTAAACCAGCTCTGACCTAAACCTAGGGGTTGTGCTTAGAGGCTTTGAAATATCCAGATATACCCTTTGTTGGCAGAGCGAGGGGTGGGCTGGGGGTGTAGAGGGGAAGCTGTCTTGTTGCTTGGCATTTTGTAGCAAAGTTTTCTAGGCTTTGGTTGAAAAGGAAGGAAGGAAAGAGCAGTGAAAGCTTTAGAAAATACATACTTTGTGGTAAGGAGCCAGGTAGTGTAATGGGAAGAATTTGAATCCCTGCTGTACAGTACTCCTTGCTAGCTCCGTGACTCTAGCGAATTGTTTAACCTCTCAGTGCCTCAGTGTTTTTATCAGGAAAACAGGGATGATACCATCTCTCAACATGAGATAACACATGTAAAGCAGCCAATACAGAACCAAACAGGGAATAGGAACCTTAAGTATTGTGTTCTTCCCCCTTCTATTTATTAGTGCTTTCCACATTCTGGAAACATAGCAATTGATCCCTATTAAGCAATTACTATTAATTCTTGTAGTAGATTATTATTAGTTTGTGGTTAAAGCCATGCACATTTGCTGGAGGGTCTAAATGCTGTAGAATTGGTTCCTTAATTTGAACCATATAAAAAGAAATCAAGGACACAAAGGGATTAATATGTGTAGGATCATCTCTGTTTTTTGTTTTTGTTTTTGTTTTTTAATTTGTTTGTTTTGTCATAGCCTCATAGTGTTCTATATAGAGCTTTTCACTTTTCAAAGAACTTTTCTGTTTTCTCATATTATCCTCGCAATCAGAAATAGGGTGCTAAGCAAGAGGGAAATTGCTTCTAGAATCCTAAGTACAACTATTTAAGGACTCTTTTTTTTACTTTGTTAAAAGTAGCTCCTCGATAAAACAAAACAAAACAATGGGGACCACTATTCTAAGAAAGTATATTGAATGGCTTTTTAGTGCGTTCATCACTTATTTGGGGTGCTCTTTGGAGCACATCATTTTTACCTTCCTTTATTGTTATTTCATTTATAAAGTTAGAGGATAGAGTCTATAAAGTCCTTTCACTTCTTAAATTCTATAGTTCTATTTTATTTTTGTTGTTGATCATTACATAGTTGTAGCAATTTAACTAAAACCTCTCCACATTCAGCATACAAAGAAAATGGGATCTATGATTCAGAATAGTAAGGGTATTTTAAACTTCCTTTTATACGTTTGTTTATATATTATGAGGATGAGATGTTTAACTTATTGGGTTTTTCTTCTTCCATGCATGCCATATGCATTAAATAAATGGCAGTCGGCAGACCACAGGGCAGCTTGGGACTCTCAGCAGGCAAATGCCCACCATTTGAGAGCTCACCTTGCAGCAGACAGACATGGTGGCTCGGTACAGGTATTTTCTGATTTTTGCATGAGTGATTATTTCCCAAATTTATACAACTAACCCTTTTTTGGAACTCATGGCATGATTTCATATCCTAATGAAAAGCTTGTTCTGAACACTTATCTGTAATTCTTTTCCTTTGTTATTTAACCAAAATCCAAAATTAACATTGTCTAGAAAGACCACCAGGGGTACTAAGGTTTTGCTCTTGTTTATTTTTGCAAGTATCTGCAACAGTATTTAAGTATGTCATATTCATAGCAGGTTAGAAAAACAAATTGTATTATGTGAAATGTGTTAAACTTTATTTTCCAATAATAAATTCAATCATTTGTAATGCTTTGTTAAGTAATAGAACATTTTTATATCTTGTCCCTTTAATTGATCTCACCTCCTTTAAATTTAAGTTAATTAACTAGCTATCTATCTTTCTTCATCCCTGGCTGATTTTAGTTTTTCTTTCAATCTGCTCACTTGTATCTATTCTTTCTCTTAAATCAGTTAGGACCTCTCAGTAATAGAGTAATATATACATAGCAGGAACTCATAATGTACTTTGAGATTAACTGGTCAAATAAACATAACCCTAATTTTTTTAATGCTTTATTTTGTTTGTGCTTGTAGAAAATATTTAAAGAAAGTAATTAATAGCATGTATTTATTAATAAATTTGTCTATATCTAAAACATTTAAAGCAGTCCCTTAGGTTTTGATTTGTTCTTTTTTCCCTTTTCTCTATACTTAGACAGCTACTATATTCTGTTCTCCCATTCCCCTAAAGTTTAATTTTTTTTAATTTTTAAATTTTTAAATTTTTTTTTAAGGTTTAATTTTTTATCTTATGTATATTGTAGAAATAGGAGAGTACAGACTTTTCAGTGTCTTTTAAAATGTTGATTTAAGGTAATTTAAATTCTAATTTAAAGTAGTAGTTGAGATAACAAATCTTATCTCAAACCATTTTAATTTAAAACCGTATTATATCTGATTGTTTTCCTCCACATATAACCATTTGAACATTTTCCATTATGTTTTACCAAATTTGCACTTTTTTTAGTGTGTATTTTTATTTAACTGAGGCTATACTTTGGATTTCATTATTTGCATTCTAAAAATCAGTTCATGATTATAATCTTACAAGCTTTCGTCTTTTTCTCACCATTAAATTTTAGAGGTAATTTAAATTATGTAACCATATATTTTTATAAAATTTTATAGTCTATGAAATTTTCAGGAATGTGTAATAGAAGCACTTGAATAGTTCTATTAAAGTCTAGGGATTCAGAGGCAAGGGTGCTTTAATGTTAAAATTTTTTATGATCTCATTTCATATCATTGGAAAAGCTAATTGAGCAAATTATGTATTTAATTTGCATAACACAAACTGGATTGTGTATGTATCTGTATGTGTTTATATGTGTCTGATTTGTATGTATATATCATAGCAAATGTTTGCTCAGTGTGCAGGGAAATCAGCAACAATTAAGGCAGTATTAGAGAGCTTCCTACCATTCTGTACCTTTACAACGAATTCATTTCCTTAGCCTCTTCTTACTCTTTCATGATTCTCAAGTTGGTTCATGCCGCCATCAGAGTGAATAACTTTGATTGTTGCCTCATTGCTCCAGTACCTCATGTTCTGTATTTTCACCTTTTCAAAGAGATATTTAAACTTTACTCATTTCTCATTTCTCATCATTTCACTCTAAAAATTTTATGCCTTTAGAAATTATATTTTTCATTTTAAAATTCAGTAAGTGATCAATTTTTCTTACTAGTATTCTAGTAAAGCATAGGGAAAACAAAAATTGTGCACTTTTTCATTAACTTCATGAATGTGTTTTACAACATTAACTGACCTCATGTGTTGGGCAGTAAATAAGTTTGACTGTCATGAAAAATATACTAACAACCTGAGTAAGATCATGCTTGGATTTTGTCCTATTCCAAAATAAAGATAGAATTCATTTATAATTTATATCCTACCCACTTTCAAAATTATTTAAAAAGTTATAACATGACACTTGTATACTTAGACTAATAAAATTGTCATTTAAAACTAATAATAATAGGAGAAAAGTAAAGTGGTTAAAATCTAAGGCAATATGTTTATTATAATTGAATACTATATTTGATTCTGAACAAAGGCAGAAAGGGAAACAATGTGTCCTATCATTCTCATCATCTGATAAAGGGAAGTGATAAAGACAAAAAACTTTTTACTAATATATAAGTGTGAGAGGAATTTGTCTTGAAGTTCTTCCAGCAAAGGTCATTAAACAACCTATTAGGCAAAGTTTCCAGCATTGGATCTGCAGAAGATGCAAAGACTTTATATGGCAATTAAAAAATATTCTCAGCAAATACTAAGAGCAGATCATCAAATAGTTTCTCAGTAAAGACTTTGCTTTCTGTTTCCATAATAAGCAGGTAGCTATCTGGTAATAAAACGTGTTATAGGTTTAAGGTATTCAGAAGCTGAATCAGCAGTTACCTTAGATGAGCCATTCTGGGCCTATGGCATTCATCCTTCCACTATCACAGCACTCTTCCCCATGGAACTGTTAATTGTTCTCAGTGCAGTACCACACAGCATTCTAGACTGTTTAGAGTTGATATACAAGGTGAAAACTCTTGCTATCTTGATCTATAGAAAGATCCTTAGGTTTGATATTTCAGATGTGCTTTTATTTTTAGCTTTTAAGTTTTGAAATAGTTTCAAACTTCCAGGACAGTTGCAAAAATAATACAAAAACCATTATAGAGAACTGCAATTTTACCCTTACCCACATACGCAGCTCTGTCTACCAACTTTTAATATTTTGCCACATTAAGAAAAAAAGTGTCTGATACAGAGGGTGGGTCTTAGGAATTGCCCAGTAAATAGAATCTATTACTTCTGTAAATTAAGAACCTTGTCTAGTATTTTTATCCATCTTTGAGAAGTGGTATAGAGAGACACAACCAAAAGAAAGCGTTGTCAAGCAGAATTTATCTAATTTTAGTCTATCTCTTCAATGCAATGTACAGGACAAAGCTGTACATTTGACAAACTTTTCCCACTGAAGAGACTAAGAATAATATTTGAATATCTAAGAACTTTATTTTGAATCTATTCTTGTAAAGCCCCTCAGGGAATCAAGCATGCCTCTTCCCCTTATAATCATTGGTAATAAATATGGCTGAGATTCTTGGCCATACCATATTCAGTTTCCTGAACAATTATTATTCAACATATATATGAATATCTACTATGTACTAGTTTCTTTGAATAAAAGGAAGAAAAACAGATATGGTACCTGTCTCCATGAAGTTTTCAGGCAATGGGAAAGGCTAATAACAGGCACTGTGGTAAGTGGAGAAAGTACAAGTTGCTATGGGAAGATAGAGGAAAAGTATCTAGACTGGATTCAGTGGTCAAGGTTTCCTGGAAAAAGTGTAATCTAAATTGAGACCTAAAGAATCATTAGGAGTTAGTCACTTGAAGAAGGTAGAGGGGTCAAGAAGGAAATATACCAGGCAGAGAAAATAACATGCACAAGGATCTGGAGGGGAAAAGGACACATTGAGTAATTGAATACAATTTAGTCAAACTGGTGTGTGTTGAGAAATGAGATTGAGAGGTAGGCAGGAGGCAAATAATGAAGGACCTAACAGGTCTTCTTATTAAATTTGGACTTTACTTGCATGAACTGTGTAGCCATAAAGAGAATGAGGTAGGGGACTAACTTGATTAGATTGTTTTCTAAAGATAACTTTTCCTGGAGACTAGATTGAAGGGAGACTAGTCCAAGGCAGAGACATAGCTTTCAAATCTGTAGCTGAGGAAGAATGATGAGTAGCAGAGATGAAGAGAAATGAAAGGATTTGAAAAAGAGGTAGAAGGTAGGATTTAGTTGGGTGTGGAGTTTGGGGGAAGAAAGTGTTCAGTTGTTATCCTTTTTTGATAGGGTTCTACCTGGAAAATCAATATCTCCAAAATTAAGTTTTGAAATGTGCCACTTACAGCAGGGAGCAGTAATCTCTAAATTCCTGGTAGTTGTACTTTCACTGTAGCATAACTCCACTGAGCTCAGTGTCAACTGAAAACCTGACCATATAAAAGCTGAGAGGCAACTGCAAGCAGAGGGAAGAAGACAAATATTAAGGAGACTACTGAAAAACTATTTTACCTGGTATAGTATACCTCCTGATTGTTTGGAAATCTCTTCGAATTGGACAGTCTTTGGTTTGGCTCTAAGGAAAATGTAACACTGAGCACCTGGGGAAAAACAAAGGGCAGAGTCACAATGGTACAGGTATGTTGTGCAACTAGGCACTGTTGATGCAAATGAAAGAATAACATTAATTGTAATAAGCAGTCTGATATTTTAGCCAATATAAGATCAGAAATATAAAAAGTATAAAAATGGAAAAAGAATTAGATAAATCTATATTTTGAGATGGCAGGAAAACATACATGGTTTAAAAGTCAGAGAAGTAATAGTTACTATATATCCTTTAGTTCTTAATTATGGTAATTGTGAAAGCTGACCTTCCTAAAACATTTCTAATAACTAGTTTTAATCTTTACCATCAAATCTTTGAAAATATAGAACTGTTAGTAAGGAACAAAATTGAGTGATTATTACAATCCTATATCTCTGCTCAGTCTTCTGGAGTACTAAAACAGGCAAAAGAGAGATTATGGAAGGAGTGTAATTTCATGCCTTAATTACACAAATTTATTATAGGCTCATCTCCTTTAGGAAATTCCTTATCAAGTTGTCATTGGAGTAAATCAATATTATGAATTTATGCTGATATTCTTTTACAATAACATTTATGATAATATCTCCAAAGATTGGAATGCTCAATGAATATAGAGCCTGATTAATAGCTTCTTCTTTAAGGGGAAGTTAAATTGAAACTCTGTTTTGGTTTATCTTTGTTGAAAGTTGATGAGAATGTCACTATGCCTTAGGGTCATCTTTTGAAATATCAAGAATATCAATTATAACTAGTTATAATTTTTAGACCATGTAAGAAAGGTGGTTTTATATAGTACTAGTAATCAACCTGATGAATACTATTATTTCAGAAACTCTTATGTTCTAGTTCAAGTTATAATTCTAGAAATGTCACCTAGATAAAATAGTTTTATAAATTTATAAGAATTTGACTTATAAAAATAATTTGTATATATCCTTTGATTTAGGCTTCCAGGAATATAATGACACAGATTATTTATAATATTATTTCTCTGTGTCTCCTTTGTAAAATTCCTTTGCAAAATGGCCATTTTTCAAAAAGTGAAAACAGTTTTAATGCTATGATACACTCTTGTGTCACTGGTATTAAGTAGGCTGACTTAATAGGAGGGCAATGCAGTATCACCATCTCTAAATCTTTACCATATTGATTCTATTCTGACCCTGATATTTTGGCCTTTACTCAGAGGGTTAGAGAATCTTGGAAACCCAGAAGAAACTGCATAAAGGAAGATGCTACTTCCTTCTGATCTGGTTCTGGTAAATCATGCAGAACAGGGTCCAACACATTTCACTAACATTAAAGTTTATCAAAACCAGGTACAAAAATTCTTCCCCTATAAACCAAATGAGTCGGCTTATATAATTACCATGTACAATAGTTACTATTGCTGGATAATATCTGAAATTTAGAATACCTAGGTTTTTAATTTTAAATTATTCTTGTTCAGGTAAGGAAAAACATGTTAGAGGAGTTGCCTATAATTTGAGATGGGGTCCTGAAAACCTGTTGAATATTATTTTGAGAGCACAGCAATGGAAATTGTTTAATGAACAGTTTTGATGATCTCCTTTATGCAAGGCACTCTGCTAGTTAAAGGTAATAGAGAATATAAAAGTACAGTAAGAATCCTGCTTTCTAGCTCCTTTCCAATGTAATATAAGGACTCTAAAATTTTAAAAATTAAGAATAAAGAACAAAATTATGTTTAATAATTAGAACAAAAATTATTTTTTAAAGTTTTCAGAAAGAGGAGGAAATAAAGAAAAAAATGTATACAGAGCTCAGTAGAATTGATAGAAAGGGTGAAATAGGCACCCATAAGCAGCAAGGCAGAGTTAGATGTAAAAGTATTCTTCTTTGGTGACTGCTTGGGTTGTCTTTGAAGATGACAGTTTTCCATGTTTTCAGCTGTATGCACAAATGCAATGTTTATTTCTAAGTATTTGCCCCACATAGGTTATAGGAAACTGAATTTTCATATTCATGAATCAACCTAAATACAATGGTTGATTTCTAGTTACTTTTCTTGGGGTGAGATGGGAGGAGAGAGCCTTTTTCCCCTCTGTGCTAGAGTGTAAAGTTCATAAGAGCAGGGATTTTTGTCATCTTGTTTACTGAGGTATCCCAAGCACCTGACACATTGTAGAACCTCAATAAGAAATTTTGAATTAACTAAGTTTTAGAAATTTGAGGCTCTATTAATGGTACTCTTAAGTTTAATAGTAAGCTAGCAATTCTTTGGTGTATTAATACTTTTTCCTTTTAAAGAGATTAGAGGACTGAGTGGAGGAAGCATCAAAGAAGAGTCTTACATTTTGAGCCTGGAGGTCTGGGAAGATGGTAGGACTTTAATAGGAAGAGCAACAGATTTAAGAGGGAGGATGATGAAGTTGGTTTCAGAAATACTAAGTTTAAAGTGCCAAAGGGAGATGACCAGTTAACCAAAGATGTGGGTGATTGGTTATGCTCAGGGAATTCTTTACATAGAGGTGATAGCTGAAGCCATGATTGTAGCTTAAACTGCCAGTAATAATGATGGCCATCATTTATTGAGCTCTTGTGCTTTTACTTATTGATGCTATTTCTTCATCATATCAATCTTGTGAAATAAATACTATTTTCCATTTCATAGTTGAGAACACTGAGGTTTAGTAAGATATTTTTCCCAGGGTCACATAACTGGTAAGTGGTAAAGCTAGATTTTAAATCTAGACCTGTATACTCCAAAGTGATCAGCTGATGCCAAGTGATACAGAAATGTACAAGAAAATGAGTAATGACGAAAAACCACTGAGTATATTTTCTATGAATCATTGGTTTCCATCAAGAGAACTTTTATCAGAGTTTTGTCAGAAGGGCAGAGTACAGATTGCAAAGAGTTAAGGAATAAATTAATGGAAAATGTTTTAAAAATGGAAATACTTTAAGTTAAGACTTTTTTTAAAAAAAAGAAGCTTAGACATAAAGGGAAAGGAAGAAATAGGGCAGTAAGGTAATTTGTAGGAGTGAGAGAATTTGAAAAATTTGTTATGGTTTTGATCTTGCTTTTTGTTTTAGGATATCATTCATGCATGCATGCACTTATTTGTTTCAACAAATATTTATTGATTGCCTATTCTGTGCCATATGGAGTGGGGAGGTACACAGTTATCCCTTCCACATAATGACTTTCCCCATCATGGTTTTGATATATCGCGGGTTGGCATAAGAAATTAAATGGGAATTTTGGGGGGAGTTTTGCAGAAGCCGCAGGCAACATGTGAAAGCCAGCAGTTGACACTGGAAAATTTAGAAACTCAGAAATGCATAAAATATATTTACAGTACTATATAATTCTTAACCCAAATTTTACAATAAGGTACTATAAACACCCCGTAAAAGAAAAAGAAAAAATTCAGACTTCTTTGGTATGAAGGGAGGGCCAAAAAATATTACGTGGATTTTCCAGATTGTGGGGGCACCATACTCTTAACTCCTGTGATGTGGAAGGGATAACTGTAGTTAGAAACAAGACAGACAAGGTTCATGTTGCCATGGAACTTAAATTTTAATGGAGGGAGTGGATGTGGCTCAAGTGGTTGAGTGCCTGCTTCCCACATGGGAAGTCTGGGGTTTGGTTCGCAGTGCCTCTGAAAAACAAACAGACAACAAGCAAACAGATGGGAGAACCAACTCAGGGGAGCCAATGTGGCTAAGTGGTTGAGCACCGGCTTCCCACATACAAGGTCCCAGTTTCAATCCCTGGCCCTGGTACCTCAAAAAAAAAAAAAAAGAAAAGAAAAGAAATTTTAATGGAGGCAAGGACAGGTGTCAAGAAACAATAAATAAACAGCAACACTGATAAGTATTATGCAATGAATTAAAGATATAAAGAATTAATAATAGTATGAAAGAGTATGTCTGTCTGGATGAAAGCTTTAGATTGTGTGCTAGGAAAGGCCTGTCTTCGAGATGTTCTCTGAGAATCTGAAAGACGTGAAGAAGCCAGCCAATAGGTAGGAATAGAATTCCAGGTAATCAGACTAGCTAGTGCCTCCTTAAGGTGGGAATGAGCATATTGGATGGAGGATAGTGAGTGAAGGGAAAAGTAGTGCATTTAGAGAGGTAGACAGTCACCAGATCATGTCGGGGTTTGTAAATTGGGGTAAGGAGGATAGATTTTTATTCTAAATGAAATGGGAAACTAGCAAATGGAGAGTATTAAGCAAGAGATTATGCACAATCTAATTTATAGCTTAAAAGAATTACTCTGGTTGCTCTGCAGAGAATACATAATGGGGGGAGGGGAAAACAGGTAAAACAAGGAAGACCAGTTAATAGGTTTTTGCTCTTATTTGGACAAGAGATTATGGTGGCTTAGACTGAAATTGTAGTTATAATAGAGCTGGCAAGAACTGATTAAATTTGAAATGTGTTTGAGGGGGAAGATTTAACAAAACCTGCTAATGGATTAGATATGGTGTTTAAGTCAAAAAGAGGAATCATGATGACTCCTGAATTTGGAGCTTGAACAACTAGTGAATGGTATTGCCATTTATTTAAATGGGCGATATGAGATATGGAGAACGGAGCATGGTTACAGGTTGAAGTGAAGGATCCATCAGAAAGAAATACTGATGTTTCCAAAAAGAAGTAATTTATGATAAAGCAAAGTACCAAAGGAGATGAGCACACAGATGGAACTGATTGAGATACAAGTATATGGGTTAGCCTTAAAAACTAGAGGGAAGGAGACTGAAGACAGAAGTTTCCTGATGGAAAGGAAGAAAACTGAAAAAGCTAATATTGGATGACCTTGATCTTTAATAAAATGCTGGACCTATTACTGCATTTGATTATGAACTATATACTAATTGTTTTGTGTTCCACATATTAATTTTCTAATTTAAATACTTTAACCTTAATTGTGTTTATTATTATATAAATATTGCTTAGCATATGTATAATCTATATATATATATTTCAGGTTGTAAGTTCTACAAATGGGGAATTAAACACAGATGATCCAACTGCAGGACGTTCAAACGCACCCATCACAGCCCCTACAGAAGTAGAAGTGCTGGATGAAACCAAGTATGTATTCATTTTGCTTGTTTTTGTAAATTTCTGTTCTTAAGCTCTGCATGTTTGAGATTTATAGTTATGTACAATTAACTTTCAAGGATTCCCCCCCCCCCCGCCCCCCAAATAGGTGCATGCAAAACAAGTATTGTGTTTAATCATTTTAATCACTAAATTTAAAACAGTGCTATCCTGGTAAAGGCCTTAGTAATACCAAAATAGTTATTTCAGAACTGTTCTCAAAGTCTAATTTGAAACTACCAGCATATTTTTAACTTTTGAATTTTAGGAGTGTTTATGCATGAAAGTTATTGGTGTACTATAGATGCTTATTTTTTCTATAAGCGTAAGGGTAAATAATTTTATAGTATGCTGCATGCTTTTATATTAGCTTTAAATTAATTTTTTGTGTGTGAATATAAATTATACTAAGGCTGCTTAGAAAAAAAAAAGCATGAAAAACAATGTGATAATTTCATTGTGGGCTGTTTTCTGATGATTTCTCTCTCTCTCTCTCTTTTTTTCCTTGTATTTTTTTGTGTATAGCTGCCAGAAAGTGTTGAACATGTGGTGAGTTCTCAAGTGTAGGCAGGCAGAAATAGCTCCGTTGACTGTAATTTGAAAGATTTAGAACTGTTTTGTGTTGTTAAAACAAACCTCTCAATATAGAAATTAAAATTGGTAAAAGTTATTCAAAAGCATTTGATGTCATTAACATTAGCTCTGAAAAGCAAGAAATAATTGTATGAGGAGCTCTTTTGCCTGCTGCAACTTTTACTCCAAGTAGCATAGATTTGGGGGCACTTTTGAAACAAATAGATGGTACACCACCCTGCTTGTGCTTGTGCATTTGTTGTGTAACACAGAAGCTTTATTTGCTCTTTTAAATAGAGAGACAGGTTTTGGAGTTAAGCTTTCTTTTTACCTGTTTATTAAATACACATTTCAGCCTCCACCCTAATAGTATCACTAAAACAGTAGTTAATTTACTAATAATCATTGCCATTGAATACCCATGGTTTGTAGTGAAAAATTTAATGATAAACTTTAATGAGATAATATTATGAAAAATCCTCATCTAAATATTCCTACTAATTGCAGGTATTATGAAAAATAATGTTCCTACTAGTAGAAATAATATTAAATTTAAATTCGTTTCTGAAATTTGCCTTTAGTTGTAAAGCTGAGCTTACAATACTTCTCTCAGTTTCAGAACAAATTTGAGTCAGTTTTGGAGTGGAAAAAGAAAGTTGCTTAGATTAGAATTCATGTTTGAAATATTTTATTCATGTCCGAAATGAACCTCATATAATTTCCAAGGTAATGCTTATTTGCTGGTTGCAACATGAGAAGACTTTTGTGGATTTTTCTTTTGAAACAGCAGTAAAGTATCCATTTTAATCAGCTTTGACTATAAATTTATTGACTCAGTTTAGTGGATTTCAGGATATTAATAGTCAGCTACATATGTGTATATTGTAAAATCAAAATGTAAAAACAATGGCTTATGGTTATTTGTGAATTTTAGGTACAATCCTATGTACAGTTATGAAAATGGGGAGACAGTGTGACAGAAGAGAAAACACATGTTCTTTGTAATTAAACATAGATTATAGAATCCTAGTTCTGCCACTTATTTGTTACTTTCTTCAAGCTTGTTCCTTTTTCTGTGATACGAGGCTAATAATATCTACCTCATAGGTTGTTGAGAAAATTAAATGTGATAAAGCACTGGCATTTTGTCTGTCACATCGCACATGCTCAATAGCTATTATTACTCCTATTTATCTTTCCACTTCCAGTTGCCAATGACCTTTCTCATTTATGTTCTTCCCAGGCTTGTGCTTCTTCCATCATGTCCTAAATTATTACTTCCTTACTCACACACTTCACCTAATACTGTGCATCTGTGTTTGCATCCTCCTGAAGACCTGCTTTCAACCAAATCTATTTCATTCATCCATTTATTCATCATAAAATTACACTGCTGAGATTTCAGAAATATTTGATTGTCCTTGCCCTTAAGTAGATTACAAACCAGCAGAGAGATTGCAGTTCTATTAGCATACATCAGTATGTGACAGATACTATGAAAAAGGTAGAAACAAACTGTTAGAGCTTGTATAGAAAAATATTACTTCCGGATAGGATGATCAGAGAATGCTTTACGGAGATGGATTTTTTAGAATAGGAATTTATTTAGTTTGGATGATGTAGGAGTGTTTGTTATATGTTTGGGTCTCTATCTGTAGGTGGTGGGGGGTGAGAATGGTAGAAGGCTATTCCTGAAGGTCAGGTTCTCCATTGCTTGGAGCATCTAGTCCAGACTCCTTGACATGGCACCAAGTCCCTTCCTACATTTCATAGTCTGGCCCCATATCTTTCCCAGCCCCATATCCCACCATTTTCCATTCTGAGCTCTATATTGCATTGTTTCTTTAAATCTGCCTCTGTATATATTATTCTCTTCATTTAGCCTCCTGTGAACTTCTCAAATATAAGGAGGCTGCCTTTTTCATGTTTGTATCCCCAGTGCCTAACACAGCATGCCTTAATAGTTAAATAATTGACCTTTTACCAGTCCAACTTTCTATTCCTTTTCAGTTACCTCTGTATGTTTAAATCCAGTAGTCTCTTTTCAGATCTCTTTCCAGATTAATCTTTTAGCCACATTTTTCAGTCTTTCTTTGCAAAGTGTGTTTGTTTAGCATTGTATTCCTAGTGCCTAGTATAGTGCTTGGCACTTGGTATGTGCTCACTTAATATTTATTGAATAAATGATTTCTCCTAATCTTTTCCGCCCTACTTCTTAGTGTAGCAGTTCTTCAGGTTTCAATCTTAGGCCCATTCTCATCTCATTGTCCGTTCCTTTTTTTTTCTAGGTGATCTTATCCATTCCCATCACTTTAGAAACCATCTTTATGAACACCTCCCTAATTTATATCTCTAGTTTACTCCTCTCTTCTGACTCATAAATCTAGCTGCTTACTTGACATTACCACTTGGATGTTGCTCAGGGATTTTAAACTTCCTGTGTCAAAAAGTGAACTTTTGAAACTTCCCCACATACATGTCCCATTAGTTTTTTTCCTCCTTGGTATAACCTATCTCAGTGAATGACCCCTCTGTTTATCCAGATGTTGAGACCAGACATATAGGTGTTAACCTTGGCACTCCGTGTTCTTGAGCTAAGTCATAAATTTTGTAGCTAAGACATCTCTCAAATCATCATCTACCTTGTATCTCTGGCTCCTAGCAAGGTATTTAGCATATAAAAGGTTTTCAATAAATACATGTTGGAACAAAGAAAATTCATGAATATTGCAAAGAAAAAGCTGCATGGTTTAGCTTATCAAGTGAAACATTTTGTCTTATTGGGAGAATTAATATATATAACTTTTAAATAGTTATTTTTTAAAATTATTGCATAACATAATGCTGTTATGCAATAGTCTGTGCATAATACTATTCTACCGACTCTGGGGTTAAAAACCTAGCAGGTCTTTCCCTGTAGGGACTGAACTTATGCAACAAAGACACAGAGATAAATTTAAATATGATTATGGTAATTTGAATCAGAGATGTAGCTTTATTAAACAAATCAACTTTATTGATACAGATTAATAAAACATAAATCCATACAAAGTGTATCATCACTGGTATTCAATATAGTCACATAGTTGGGCATTTATCACTTAGAAATATAACTTTGAAAAAGACAAAACCAAATCCATCTTCCCCAAAGTTAACAATCAAAAACACTCTTGTGCTTCTTACTAAACTGGATGGAGAGGGTTGTGAATGGGGCACATTCTCACCAAGGAGTTCCTATTTAAATGGTTCCCCAAGAAACTTCGAATGATCTTTCAAGTTGTTAGAAGCTTTTTAAAGCTGTTGTATCTGATATCATGAGAAACTTTATGGCATGTACAAGATACTCATTTCAACATCTTTTGCATAATTACATGATTAGGTCATGTTGTTGCTTTTGGAAAGAGATGACAATTTAGACTTTAAAAAAAGAAAAAAATTAAAAAACTAGGTTTATTTTAAGCAAAATGTCCTGCTACCTGAATGTAAGGAGTCTCCAGTAATATTGCTAGTATTATGTAGTGCAAGTTCAGAAGTCAGTATGCTTGGATTCAGATTGCAGCTGTGTGAGACTGAGCAACTTTTCTGAGCCTCAGACTCCTTTTCTATCAAATCATATAATTAATGGTAGCTCATTTATACTCATAATACTCATAGGGATTTTGTGCGGATTAATTGAGATAATGCACCTAAGATGCCTGGGCTGTATATAAATGTAAATAATAATTCTCAATACATATGAGCTCTTACTACAAGGTGCTCCTTATTTTGAAGCTAATTTATGGAAAACAAATTACCTGCTGGAAGCAAGTGGGTTAAAGGTTTCTGTTTGAAGAGTTTGAATTAGGTGTTAAAATTTATGGTTAGTGCTAACCCTATAAATTTGGAGGCTTTTGCTCTGAAAAGATCTTTAAAAAAAAACAAAACATTGTTGTAACATATATGCAGCATAACATTTCCCATTTTAACCACTTTCAGGTATATGATTCAGTAATGATAATTATATTCACAGTGTCCCTAATTAATTCACATCACCATCATCCATTACCACTCTGGAATGTCTTTTAAGAAAATTATCTTTAATGTTGGTAAAAATCCTTTCAAAGCTCCATGTTTTTAAATCCATTTTTACCTACTGCATACTTTTCCCCCTTGTCCACTTGGCATGCCTTATATAGGATTCACCTATTCCCTTACCCTTCTACACCCCAGTTTTAGGCATATGACTCTTCATAATGTTTAACTGTTAGAGTGTAATTTTGTTTTGTTTTATTTTTATTCACTTACTTGTAACTTTTACTAGCCAGAGAGACTCTCAACACTGTATATAACTCCCAATTTCCTAGTTGAATCAAATGAATAAGTAAAGGAAAATGTGGTCTTACCTTCATATCATGGGATTAAATCAGAGGACATATGAATATTTCCATGTAGTTTAGCTTTTTTTCTTCTAACATTGCAGTTAGCTGCTTTACCTTACCCTTTGTTTTTTTAGTCCCTGCAACTTAAATAAACTAAATGTCTGAACATTTTTCGTTTGGAAAATACTAGTACATGATTTTTCAAATGTGCTATCTTTTATTTTATCATGAAAAGTAAAAGTGTCTGTTTTCTCCATTGATCTATAATATTCCTTTTATATATAGTATTAGTGCATTTACCATACATGATTTTTTTTAAAGCCTGGGAGGTATCAAAGTGGGATTTTGAGATTTGTTCATAATAATAATATTCTAAATTCAAATAAATCCAAAGTATATTTTTGTATTTTATGACCTGTGGTATTGTTTGAAAATTACCCATCATTGAGATGACTTTGCTTTAAGCAAACATAACATTTTAAACTATAGCTTTTAAAATGATTAAATAATAAGATACTGTTTGTATTATAAAAATTTTTGTTCCTGTATTCTCTAAAGCACCAAATGCTTTTCAGTATTTATATATAGATCATTACTCAGTAGCTTGAGGTGGCTGAATAGGAACTGCTTTCCTTTAACAAAACAGTAAGAATTGCTTCTAAGTAGAAGTTCAATCAACAAATATTTATTGGGTGCTAGTTAGATTAGCTAACAAATGCTAACCATTTATGGGTATGAAATACTTAATTACTAAAAGGATTTCCAATGTTTCTGAGAAGAAAGTAGAAACATAAGTAGAAAAATAATGGGCAGCACCAGATTAGTGTGGATAAGTAGCCCAGAAAAGGTCTAAAGCAACAGTTCTCAAATTTTTTGCTATTTGGTATCTATACTCTTAAAAATTATGGGGGACCCTAAAGAGCTTTTTTGGTCAATGTGGGTTAGAGCTAATGATATTTACTATATTAGAAATTAAACAAAATTTTAAGATATTTATAATGCACTTTATTTTAACAATAGTAAATCATTACATATTAATATAGTTTATGAAAAATAACTGTATTTTCCAAAACCAAAAAAGATTTGGTGAGAAGAGTGACATTGTTTTATATTTTTGCAAATCTCTTTTAGACAACAGCTGGAACCACATATCTACTTCTGCATTCAATATGTTGTTGCAGATTGTTTTTCTAAAGTATATGGAGAAAAGCTGGCCTTCCATATATATGTTGTTGGAAAGTGGAGGAGGAGTTTAATCTCCTTTTCAGATAATTATGGATATTCTTCTTTGCTACTACATTAAAACTCAATAAGTGAGTCCCAGGTTTGGTCCCTGGTACCTCCTAAAAACAAACAAACAAAAAACCCGAAAAATCCAACTCTCATTGGGGAGCGGATGTAGTTCAGTGGTTGAGCGCTGCTTCCAATGTACGAGATCCTAGCTTCAATCCCTGGTACCTCCTAAAAAACAAACAAAAACCCTCAATAAGTGAGATTTTAAAGGTTAACTGCAAGGTAGAATCTGAAATCACATCAGTGAACTTTTTATTTGAAAGATATTGGTTCACTGACTTATGGAAATCTTCTAAATTTTGGCACATTTCATTATACAATACCAAAAAAGTCACATTCTTTAATATCACCACTTGATCTCATCAGAAACGTATTTTAGTATTAGGCAGCTGTCAGGTTCCCAGTAGCAGATACAAGTTTTCCAAAATTCTAATTTTCTCTTAATAACTCTAATTCTATCATTGGGAACAAATACTACCAGTTGTTTTTTTTGAAGTGACAAGTTCACTTTGTTGAATTTTGAGATAATATCTGACAAAGATAATATCTACTCAAGTTTGAATAACCATACTTTGTCAATCATTCTTTCAGTAAGAAATGGTGTTCCATGAAAAAAGTGTTTAGCTTAGGTGGCAACTCAAACAATCATAAAAGTGTTTTTCCTTTAGACAACAATGGTGCTTAGGTATACAGAGGTACTTTATGTGTCCTTCTCATTTTTTTTCAAACAGAGTATTAAACAGTCATACAGAAGGGTCAAGATTGTAAAAATTAATGGCTTTTATTGTTTGTTAAGGACATTCTTAATTGAAACTTTTTTGAAACTGTAAGTGCATAGGACTTAAAAAATACGATGATTACCAGTATAGTTTAGTGGCTGCCTTTATTTATACTAAGGCAGTAGCAGTTTTACCCACCGTTTCTTTTGCACCAATGCAAGAAAGGCAAATAACATCTTAGTGTTATTATGAAAGTAGTTTTGACCTTATGGACTCCAAGAGGTACATGACCATGCTATAAGAACTAGTGATCTAAAGCAAGGTTCCTCAACTTTGGTACTGTTGACATTTTGGGCCAGATAATACTTGGTTGTGGTGACTGTCCTGTGCATTGTAGGATGTTTAGCAATATCCCTTGCCTCTACTTACTAGATGCCAGTGGTACCCCTCGTAAGTTGTGGCAATCAAAAATATCTCCAGACTTTGCCAGATGTCACCTAGGGGAAATTTACTCTCGTTGAGAATTAATGGTCCAGAGGAGTTAAGAAGAGTGTTTGAAAGGATCAGGAAAAGGGAGATTTCACAGAGAAAGGGGAATTTTAGGTGGAACCAGAATACTGGATAGAACACATTCTTGGTGGGAATAACTGTATATTTGGAGAGAGATTGTGAGTGTACCAGTCTGTTTGGAGGGGATTTCTATTTGGAAATAATGAAAAATAAAGTTGGCAAGGGTCTTAAATTCTAGACCAGGGGCAAACTGTGGGTCAAATCCAGCCTACCACCTGTTTTTCTAAAGTTTAAATGAAACAGCTGTACACTAATTTGTTTACAAATTGTCTATGATTACTTTTATGCTACAACAGCACAGTTGAGTAGTTAGGCAAGACACCATATGGCTTGGCTTGCAAAACCTATAAAATATTTACTATCTGGCCCTTTACAGAAAAAGTTTGCTAACCCTTATTCTAAACTAGTAAGATAAGGCTTATATAGTGGAAAGCAACTAGTTTTTTAACAAGAGTAATAAATTAAATCACTGTCTTACTGACTAATTGACAGTTTCTAATATTTTGGTATAGGAAAAAACCTTAGGATTTTTCTTAAAGAAAATCTATACTTAAAAACTTACCACACCTGTTGACCAAAGAGCAAAATTCTATTTTATAGATATGTCAGTTTATGGAATGGGGGAAAATATTTACAAATCATATATCTGGTATGGGATTTGTATCCAGAATATCTAAATAACTCTTACAACTCAACAGTAAAAAAGACTGCCCAATTAAATATGGGCAAAAGGAGTTGAATAAACATTTCTCCAAAAAAGATTAACAAATGGCTGATAAGCACATGAAAACATGCTCAGAATCATTAATCATTAGGGAAGTATAAATAAAAACCATAAGAGATCCCACTTCATTTGGCAGTATAAAGGAATGAAGTACTGATTCATGCTACAACATGGATGAACCTTAAAAACATTATGCTAAGTGAAAGAAGCCATACACAAAATACCACATATTGTATGGTTCCATTTATATGAAATGTCCACAGTAGACAAATATAGAGAGACAGAAAGTAGATTAGTGGGGAAGAGGAGGATGAGAGTGACTGCTGAATGGGTAACAACGGGATTTCATTTTTGGGTGGAAATTTTCTGAAATTGGATAGTGGTAATGACTGCACGATGTGGTGAATATACTAAAAACCACTGAATGTATGCTTTAAAAGAATAAAGCTGTTACAAAATAAATGGGTAGCAACCCATGATTTCAGAAATGCTTTGGCCAAGTTGGTTGCAGAAATTCTCAGAACTTGTTTTAAACACATAAATTTTGTCTTTTCTTTAATCAGGTTCTTTCTAACATTTCTATGTCCTCAATATTACATTCCTGATATCATCTTACTCTGTGACTAAGAATCATGAGCATAATATCCTTTTCCAAGTTGTATCTTATGTTTCTGTCTTCTATCATTTCATGGGTAGCTAGGAACCTGCTTAGAATTCTCCTTCAGACTGTGTTTCCTTTCCAACTTCCCTTTTTAAACCTATGATTGGCAAAGAGTCCATTAATAAGAATGTATTCTACAATGGACATTTCAGCATCCTCAAATCTCTTAGAATAGTACCTCACTGGAATAAAGATATGATTTCCAAGTGATGAAAAATATTCTATTCCCCCAAATATAAATAATCCCTTCAATAGTAACAAGATTGTACCTTACTTGTTTTCTGTAGCTGAGAATTTTACTTCTACAGGTGACACAAATCACAGAATCCTTATCATTCCTTCAAGGAATTTAGGAGAAAAGTCTTCCTTTGGTTATTGAGTTTTTAAGTAATATGAAACAATCTTTTTTTCTTTTTCATTTCTTCCTTTGCCCCTTCCAACATTTACTGAACAGGAATGTTGTGTTTGGTACTATGGTGGTTATGAAGATAACTCAAGACACTTAATATTCCATTAGGGAAGAGAGGAAGTATACCAATAATTTTTATATGGTGATTTTTGATCCTGGCTTTACATTATAATCATAGGGGAATTTTAAAAACATACCAATGCTTAGGCTCCACTTTCAGAGTTTCTGACTTAATTAAGTGGTCTGTAGTGAGGCCTGGTTATCACTACAATTTAAAAGCTTCCAGGTGATTCTAAGGAGCAATCAGGGAGAGAATTATTGGTCTAATTCATGGTATTATAGGATTAGCACTATAGGAGAGGGATACAATGTTATTGTAGTTCAGAGAATGGAGCATGCACTTTAGCAGGGAAGATCAGAGAAGTCTTCATGGATAAGGATACATTTGCACTCGCTCTCAAAGGATGAGTATAATTTGACAAGGGATATGGGTGGTAAAAGAGAGAAGATGAGTAACAATATGGAGCAAGGAAAGAACGGGTATATTTGAGGAGTAACCCGTGCAGGTATACAGATTTTGAATCCATTACAATTTCCTGTTCCCTGCCTAAATGGTATTTAAAACAACCTTAGAGTTAATCAGAAGCAGAATTTAATATTTATTCCCAATGGTTTTTAGAGCAGTGACATGGCTTCAAAGCCTTTAGTCTAGCTCCGATATGTGATTATGTTAGAGCATGAACCTGACCTGTGTGAACAGATTGGCTCACTGGAATCACATAAAGGACAATAAAGAAAGAACCAAGAAAAAGAAAAGCATTGACAAGAACATGATTTAAATACTTGGGAAGCTTAATAACTTTCCTCAGGGTACTTGTTAGTAATCTGGATCTGAAGAGACCCTATCTGAAGTATGACCAAATATATAAGAAATTGTAGCCTTTGAGCAGCAAGAGGAAAGAATATGTATTTTTAAATCTTAAAGGCATTAATAGTTTACTAAGATCAGATAATTGAATTTGTTGAACAAAATAACCTGCTCTGTGGGACCCTCTGTGGGCGCTAATTCCTGGAATCTTTGCTATTATTTGTTGTTAGTACTAATAACTATTTTCTCTTCCTTTCAACTGTACCGAGTGCTAAAATTATATCATCTCTTTTAACTCATTTACCTGCACTTATAAAAATCAAAAGCATGAGGTCCATTCAGTATCTGCAGTGCTCAGCTCATAGCATCCAGGACCAAGACTCCATTGGAAATGGAAAAGCAGGTGGGATGACTCAGCAGGTGCATCTGGAGAGCAATGGTTCTTAACCTTGGGGATTCAGACTTCTTTAAGAATTTGGTACAAGCCATTTTTTTTTTTCTAGAAAGCCTCACACAGGCACTAAAATGTTCATTTGAGGAAGTTTCACTAGGTTTGTACCCTAGGAACTCTAAGGTACTCTGCCTTCAGAACATGCTTTAAAAGATTCAGAATTTTTAAAAGATTTTTAGCTATGCTCAAGTTGCATTTATGAGGCAAATTTAGAGCAGTTTTTGAAGGTTTTGTTTTTATGAAGTAGCTCATCATTCATTCATTCAATAAATATTTAATGAGTGCCAACTTTGTGCCAATTGGGATATATAAATGAGTAAGCCCTTATGAAGCTTACATTCTAGTATTGAGATAGAAGAGTAAACAGTATTTTTGGATTAGTGGTAAGGAATGGGAGGAAAATAAAACAGTAATGTGATAGCGTGGTTATCTGGGAGTGGCACTGTTTCATACTGAGTGCCTGGGGACAGGAGACAATTGAGACGAGACGCAGTTTCTTAATCTCTAAAAACTGGCAGTTAGATTTTGGTAATGACTTATATCGTAAGAAAGCAGACGCGAGCTGTTTGTATGTCACTTAGCTTATTGTCAAAGATGAAAATTACCTCTAGCTTGGTGAAGATTTTTCTTTCCTATCAATTCTAAAATACCAATTCACTTCTTAACTTCTGTAAGTGTATCATTTTGAGAGCATCTCTGTTGTTTGTAGTTGGATGTGTTCATAGCACATAAGGCAATGCTGCCCTCTGGTGGTAGTTAGTTTAAATAACAGCTTTACTTAAAAAATTTTTTTTTTTTAGTTAGAGAATTTGTAGATTTAAAGAGTCATGTAAAAAAAAATATGGTGTTCCCGTATATTCTCCTATTGTTGACACTTTATATTAGTGTTGTACTTTTGTTATACTTGATGAAAGAATATTAAAATACTACTATTAAGTATAATCCATAGTTTACATTAGGTGGGTGTATTATCCCATATACCACCTTATTATTAATACCTTGTATTAGTGTCGAACATCTGTTATAATTCATGAAGGAACATTCTTATACTTGTACTATTAATCCCAGACCATTGTCTACAACAGGGTTTACTGTGTTATACAGTCCCATGTTTTATCTTCTAACTTTCATTCTAGTAACAAACACAGCCCCAAACTTCCCCTTTCGACCACATTTACATACATAATTCAGTGCTGTTAATTATACTCACAGTAATGTGCTACCATCACCACCTCCATTTCCAAAGTTTTACAATCAACCTAAACAGAAATTCTGTATAAATTAAGCATCAGCTCCCCGTTCTCTACCAGCTTTACTTTTGCAAATCTGTTTCAAGGATTTACTCTTTAGTAGGATTAATTTCTGAAAAAAAAAATAGAAAGTCTCTTTTAGATTGATTTTGAATTGAAAAGGTCTCTACCATGAGAATTCATTTGAAAACCTTTAGTATCAAATAAATGCTTGGTGTGGTTTTGCTGTGCAATTGTACAGTTGAAGGGAAGGTTACATGAGAAATAGGAAGAATTCAACTCTTAAGAACTGAAGGCAGGTTAATGGTACTGGAAAAATAAACCAGACCAGGTGAATTACTAATAGAAATGTGGATAATCTGAGACTTTACTCAGATTTAACGTAATGTTCATCAGAACATTACATTAAATTCACTATTCCAAAGGGCTTAAATATCCTTTAAAACACCTTTCTAGTAGACATTTTAAAAACTATATCCTTTGGCATTAGAAAAGACAAATTACAATATTTAGGAACATTGAACATTAACATCCTCTCTGTATGTGGTACCTATTGTCTTGGAAATTCTGGTAGATTTTCTTTTAAGTGTGAAAGAAGGGGAAAAAGCCATAATTTTATTTGAAGAAATGCCGGACTTTTAGGATATGAGTGTGTTGTGTGCATTATGCTGATCCAGTGATTGTCATTTCATTCTTTCAATTTATACCAGGCTCCATATTATTCTAGAATAGCCGTGTATGTGTTACATCTTCTCATGACTAGGAGAATTTACTGTGAGATAAACTAGTTCTCTCAAGGATTATATTTAGCTTTTTTTCACCTAGGAATAAAAATCTGGACTGCATTTTCTTTATAGATTACAAATTGAATCAGCTAACCTTGTTTATGCTATTTAAATGTTAAGCATAATTTTTACATTAAACTAACATAAGCTTAAGAAAATTCCCTTAAAGAATTAGAATGTGCCGATCTTGATGTTCTTATTCTATTTAGTGTATTTTCTCTCTTCCAGTTTGTGAATATGATAGGAAATATTTGTTGAAGAGTGAATATTGGGCTTCTCTTTTTACTTTTGGTATCTAAACTAATTCTTGGTGAAAATAAAATCACCAGTGTCAGGATCATTATTGCCTTTCTAACAATGGCTTCAGCAATCACTTAGAAATATCAGGGGAAAAGGAGAGCATGCATAAGATGAACTTTATAAAAGCATGTGGCTGCCAAAGGTTCACACCTAAATAGAATGTGGTGGGTTAGTTTGAGTTCAGGACTCCATAACTTCTCAATTAATCTTGGTGCAAAGCTTCTTTAAGTTTAGAGACTCCTTTTTATGTTGCACAGAATGCATTGCTATTCCTAAAAGGCACATTGATGAATCATAATAGTAATAATTCTGCCATAGTTTAACTAATATATATGCTTCATGGGCGTGCTCATTGTTTATCTTGCACTGTCCTGTTGCTTTTTATGACCATTAAATTAATGTGATAGATTCAGCCTTATTTTGTGACATTTTAGTACATTTATGTAGTATTTTCCTCTTTCTGCAGGTGCTGCTGTTTTTTCAAACGAAGGAAAAGGAAAACCATTCAGCGCCACAAATGACTCTGGACTCAAACGGATCATGGAGAGTTACTTACATGTTCATCTGCTGTCTTGTGATTAAAATCATCTCTGTAGTGGCCACATACATTTTCAAGGACTCACTCTTAAAGACAAAAATGTCATATCTTCATACTTCATTTTGTGGTTGTCTTACATTCATATATTTTTTCCTAATTTAACTTTTATGGAAGCTTTAAAGTTTTGTCAAAAACATGAGTGCTTTGCCCATCAGTGAATGGACTGGACCAATGAGGTGGTATTGGTGAATACAGTTCTACAGAATATTTTTCAGAAACTCTTCCCTTGTTGTATATAGCAATACAATTTCTTAAATGTCAACCAGTTATCTACCTAATCTGGTTTTTCATAAGTTCTGTAAGAGCAATCAAGCAGGAATTTTCTCCCTAATGGATAATACAACAGAGAAAACAGAATTGCCTAAATAATTAAAAGAAGTTATTCCTGGAGAAGTTCATATTTTATGTAACATCTGCATTGATTTCAGTATTACTGATGGTACTGCTATTCATGAGTGAAATTAACATTCTTTCTGTGAAATCATGGTACAGTCACTGCCCAGAGGTACTGAGGAAAAAACTCTATGGGTTCTGCAGATGGTCGTGGTAAAATGAATCACAAATAGTGCGGTAAAGTTCTGCTTTTGTTGCACCACTATGTGAAGTGCAGTGTTGCAGAAGTGGCAAAAGTGCTTATTTTTAAAATGCAAAATATTTGTATAATGTAACTTTATGCTTCCAGATAATGCATGTTAGACAGCAGGAAATGAATACTTTGAGAAATGAGATATGTTGGAGTTTTTAAAAATATGCTAAGGAGAAGAAATAAATGTGAACCTCGTAGCAGTATATTAAGATTGAAGCCTAAGGAGATCCTACATAAACCTACTGCTGAATGATTACATTTTTTTTCCTTAAGCAGAAAACTTTGGATGTGCCATGCAATTGTGTGGTTTATTAAAATTAATTATTTTGCTCTTTAAAGAAAAAAAAAAAGACCCCCAGCAATAAAAACTGGGTCACTCTATTGCCCTTTGTGCACATTAGTCTCTTGTATTCGACTTTGCTAGTTCTCTGGAATTTTCCTACTTTTTAGCATAATAGTGATGATTGAAAAATATTTTGGAGAGGATGGGTCGGGTGCTTTGCCTCCAGTCTTTTGAAGTGCCTGCATATGAACAAAGTAATGGTTCTATAAAAAAGGAAACCCATTCCACTTTTCATGTATGCTTTGTTTTAAGCCATAAAGACACAGGTGTACTTTCGTCACATTTTACTAGCTAGAATTTTCAAGAAGAGTTAAAAAGACTGGCTAGAAAGATAATTATATTGATCAAATACCACACTCATCTTTCATTTACAAACCCTTACTCCTTTCATCCAGTTCTTTCTTTGTCTTTAAGTGTATGCCTCCAGGCATGCTTATTTATTTTAATTGTCTCAAGGTAACATATAAAATGTGTATTAAAGTAAATAAATCCACATTTTTTACTTCGTTATTGCATTTACAGGGGTTTAATTGTGCTTTGTAATTTATTTTTCTTATTAGCCAAAAGTTCTTTGAATTGTTTTTGATGAATTAGACACCCATATTAGGCACCACAAATCTGGACATTTTTTATCATTATTGTATGAATCCTATGAATGATATTTTCAAATTCTTGATTTTGAAGACCTACACTCAGTCTAGAAAACATTTGCTGTAACATTTGGTTGACAGTTTCCATTCTATCTATTGTATTCTGTCATGATGTCTTAAACTACAGGAGTTACATTATGAGTTTTATTTTCTTTGAGCAAGGTAGTTGGTTGTTTTGGCCATTATAATGTGAAACCATTTCTTCTTTCTTTACAGTATTTGACCAAATTTGTGTGTCTATGATATTTGTAAATACATGCAATATCTGTATTTCTTATCATAAACCTATTTAGTTTTATTCTCAGTAGGGTTTTTTGGACTGTACAGTGTTTATATGATCTGAACTCCTTATAAGAAGGTGTGTATATTAATCCAATTATGGACTTAAAATATTTTAAAAGTATAAATACCCTTATTTGCTGCAAAGACCAGTGTGTAGGCATTTGCTTTTTAGCAATATTTTTTAAGTGCTCCATTTTAATGCCAAGGAATAAGTCTTTTGGCAACACAAACTGGTCAATAATAGGTAATGCAGGTATGTTCAGGTTAAGCCAACAATATTTTGCATTTTTATGCTTCTTTTCTGTCAACACTAATGAAGTCAACATTGCCTGAATGTCTGAATAATGAAACACATCCCTGTTTAAGAATATGTAACTGAAAAAGAAATTAAAAAAAAAATAAAGGTAGTTTTTTTTAAACTTGCTTTCCCCCCTTTCCTCTAATCATGGGTAAAATATTGCCACTCAATAATTTAAGATTCAATTCATTCAGTTTATCATATGTGAGAAGCAGAGCTGAAGGGATATGATTTTGCTCTTTTGTTTTTGTTTCGCTTTGTTGGAACCCAGTTGAAAAGAGCCTAGACTTTCTGTAAAGGACCAGATAGTGAATAATTTAGGCTTTGCAGGCAATGAGGCAAAATCAAGGCTACTGTATACTTACATAATGAGAGAGAACAAAAATTCAAAAAAAAATTGATGAAATTCAAAATATATTAGTAATAATTGAGTACAATTAGTTTGGTAATATTAATCATAATTGAAAATTTGGGAGGATAGTATTTCACTTAACTGGGGTTGAAAATCAAATGCAAGTGTTCATCTGTTAATGCTAACCTGTAATGCAACTTTACACATTTCATCTTTGAGAATGGCATTTCACACAGATACGTACTACCAAATACTGTTTAGTCCACAAACATACAATTTTATTTGAGCGTATTCATTATTTGAAGACGATATTTATAGAATTCTATTAGATTATTTTGTTTTTATTTTATTAATGTATTATAAAGAAGACCTTGATATTTGTCTTTTAACGTGTCATTACATTGCAGATTAATCACTTCTAATTGACGGTTAGGTGAATGCTCTTCAATCAAATACTTAAATGGATTTTAAAATATGGAAATTCCCTTTGGATTTGCATTGAGGTCCAAAAAATGCAGCTGGAACTGTAGTTGAGTTTGGTAAAATATGTCCACTATAAATCTGTGCAGGATTGGAGATCTTGCTTCTTGTTTTAACTTAACATCATGGGAAGTGTATAAAGCATCTTGCCATTACTTGTAATTTAAACAACATTAGTTGCCATGGAAATGAGTTTGCCACAGTAAAACTTTCACATTTAATTTGCCTGTTTGCCTTGTAATTTTAGATTGAATTTATAAAGAAACATTATCCAGTATGCAGCAAAAGCTATTTCCCAAAGCCTGTTCAGTATTCAATAGTAGTGGTTGAGGGTGATTCTTCTCATTTAGAAAAGTTTTAGTGTTTGTCCTGAACTCAAAAAATGGCCGTTAAACTTTACCAACTGCTAGGACATCAAACTGCTGTATATTTGGCCAAGTCAGGAAAGTCAGCTTCTATTTCTGACAAGCCTTAGCAAATGGTTAAGACCACAAGAGTGAATGAAATTCCTTTTGTCATTACTGGCTGATATTGTACAAACTGTATCAAATATTTTCTGCAAAATACCTGCTGAAGAAGATTACAATGTATAACCAATGGCCTTGAACATCTTACATTTTCACAAGCTTTGCTTATTTGTCCAACTAAGCCCTTTTCTACACTACATATATTTTCACCACCATCAGTTGCAGCACATCTTACCAGATTCTGCTTCAGGCTGTGCTGAATTAGTGTTACCCCAGCTTTTTTTGAAAACATTCTCAAGGTTGTTCCACACAGAGTAATCATAAAGGCTAATTCTTCAGTCACCTAAAACTCAGCATGGACTCCTCAAGTAAACAACAAATGAACAGTGTTGGTAATGTCTGTTGATTCATCAAAAGCTGAGGAAAACCACTTGAAGCATTTGCCTTGTTTTTTTTTAGTAAAATTTTTTATTAGAGAAGTTGTAGATTTACTGAAAAATCATGCAGAAAATAGAGTTCCCATATACCCCTATTGTTGACCCTTTGCATAAGTGTGGTACCTTTGTTACAATTGATGAAAAAATGTTATAATTTCACTATTAACTATAGTCCATAGCTTACATTAGGGTTTGTGTTATACAGTACTATGGCTTTTAAAATTTTTATTGTAGTAACATATATACAACCTGCATTTCCCCCTTTAACCACGTTCAAATATATAATTTGGTGTTATTAATTACAGACACAATGTTTTGCTACCCTCACCACCACCCATTACCAAAACATTTCCATTACCCCAAACAGAAATTCTGTACCAATTAAGCATTATTTCCCCAACCCTACCTCTACCCCTTGCCCCTAGGAAACTAGTTTCTGACACTATGAATTTTCTTATTCTAATAATTTCATATCAGTGAGCTTATAAAATATTTGTCCTATTGTGTCTGGCTTAATTCACTCAACATGATGTCCTCAAGGTTCATCCATGTTGTCACATGTATCAGTACTTCATTTCTTTATACTGCTGAATAATCCATTGTATACAATGAATTTTAAATGATTTATATGAAAGCTTCCTTCATTCCTCTCCTGATGGACATTTGGGTTGCTTCCATCTTTTTGCAATTGTGAATAATGCCATTATGAACATCAGTGTGCAGTATCTTTTTGGGTCCCTACTTTCAGTTCTTTTGGTTATATGCTTAGAAGTGGAATTGCTGGGTCATCTGTAATTCTATACTTAACTTTCTGAGGAAACACCAAAGTGTCTTCCACAGTGGCTGAACCATTTTACATTCCCACCAACAATGAACAAGTGTCCCTATTTCTCCATATCCTCTCCAACACTTCAAATTTTCTGATTTTTAAATAGTAGCTATTCTAGTGGGGGTGAAATATTATCTTACGGTTTTGATTTGCATCTTTTGATGTGCTTTGTGGTCATTTGTATATCTCCTTTGTAGAAATGTCTATGCAAGTCCTGTGCTCATATTTTAATGGGTGTTTGTCTTTTTTGTTGTTGAGTTGTAGGATTTCTTTATATATTGTGGATATTAAACCCTTATCTGTTATGTGGTTTCTAAATATTTTCTCCCATTCCATAGGTTGTTCACTTTCATGGTGAAGTTTTTTATTTTGGATAAAGTCCTATTTATCTGTTTTTTCTTTACTTTTCCTCATGCTTTTGGTGTAAAGTCTAAGAAACCATTGCCTAACACAAAGTCCTAAAGCTGCTTCCATGTTTTCTTCTAGATGTTTTATAGTTTTGTTTCTTATTTTTAAGTCTGATTCATTTTGAGTTAATTTTTGTAAAGGTGTGAGATAGAGGTCCACCTTCATTCTTTTGCATATGGTTATCCAGTTCTCTCAGCAACATTTGTTGCAAAGCCTATTCCTTCCCAACTGAATGGACTTGGCACCTTTGTGAAAAATCAATTGGTCATATATGTGATGGTTTATTTCCAAACTCTTAGTTCTATTCCATTGATAGATGCCAGTACCATGCTGTTTTGATTGCTGTAGCTTTGTAACAATTTAAATTCAGGAAATGAGAGTCCTCCAACTTCATTCTTCTTTATCAAGGTGGTTTTGGCTATTTGGGGCTCCTTACCCTTCTGTGTAAATTTGATGATTGGCTTTTCCATTTCTGCAAAGGAGGATGTGGGAATTTTTATTGAGATTGCATTGAATCTGTAAATCACTTTGGGTAGAATTGACATCTTAACAACATTTAGTCTTCTAATCCATGGGCATGGAATGCCCTTTCATTTATTTAGGTCTTCTTTGATTTCTTTTAGCAATGTTTTGTGGCTTTCTATGTACAAGTCCTTTGCATCCTTGGTTAGATTTATTCCTAGATATTTGATTCTTTTAATTGCTATTGTAATGGAATTTCCCCCTTGATTTCTTCTTCAGATTGTTCATTATTAGTGTATATAAACACAACTGATATTTCTGTGTTGAGCCACTTTGCATAATTTGTTTATTAGCTCTGGTGGCTTTGTTGTTGATTTTTAGGATTTCCTATACATAAGATCATGTCATCTGCAAATATGGAAAGTTTTACTTCTTCCTTTCCGATCTGATTGCCTTTTATTACTTTTCATGACTAATTTCCCTGGTTATATCATCCAGTAAAATGTTAAATAATGGTGACCGTGGACATCTTTGTCTTGTTCCTGATCTTAGTGGGAAGCTTCCAGTCCTTCTCCATTGAGAATGATGTTAGCTATGTGTCTTTCATATATGCCCTTTGTCATGTTGAGGAAGTTCTCTTCTATTACTATTATTTGTTTTTTTAATGGTATGCTAGATTTTGTCAAATGCCTTTTGAGTCCATTGAGATGACCATGTGGTTTTTTCCCCATTCATTCTATTAATGTGTTATATTAATTGATTTTCTTACATTGAACCACCCTTGCATACTTGGGATAAATCCCACTTGATCATTGTGTATAATTCTTTAATGTACTGTTGGATTAGGCTGGCTAGTATTTTGTTGAGAAATTTTGCATCTATATTCCAAGGGATATTGGTCTGTAATTTTCTTTTCTTGTGGCATATTTACCTGGTTTTGGTATTAGGGTGATGTCCTCTTAGAACGAGTTAGAAAGTGTTTCCTCTTCAATTTTTTGGGAAGAGTTTGAGCAGGATTGGTGTTAATTCTTCTTGGAATGTTTGCTAAAATTCACCTGTGAAGCTGTCTGATCCTGGGCTTTTCATTATTGGTTTTTGGTTTTTTGTTTTTTTTTGGTAAGTGTACAGTTGTTCATAGTAGCCTGTTATAATCCCTTTTATTTTTGTGGGGTCGTTGTAATGGCATCTCTCTCAGTTCTGATTTTAGTTATATATGTCCTCTCTGTCTCTTTCTCTGTCAGTCTAGCTAAAGGATTGACAATTTAATTAATCTTATCAAAGAGAACTAACTTTTGGTTTCTTTATTCTCTCTATTGATTTTTTATTCTCTATTTTATTTATCTTTGCTTTAATCTTTGTTATTTCCTTCTTTCTGCTCACTTTGGATTTAGTTGACTCTTCTTTTTCTAGATCCTCCAGTTGTGAAGTTAGATTTGAAAAGAAAGATTTGAGATCTTTCTTTTTTAATGTAAACATTTAGAGCTATAAATTTTCCTTTCACTTATGCTATATCCCATAAGTGTTGTGTTTTCATTTTCATTTGCCTCAAGATATTTCCTAATTTCCTGTGTGATTTGTTCTTTGACCCATTGGTTGTTCAAGAGTGCATTGTTTAATTTCCACGTATTTGTGTATTTTCCAGGTCTCCCACTGTTATTGATGTCGAGCTTCATTCCATTGTGGTTGGAGAAGATACATTGTATGATTTCAATATTTTTGAATTTATTGATACTTGTTTTGTGACCTAACATATGGTCAATCCTAAAGAATGAGCCACGTACATTTAAAAAGAATGCATATTCTGCTACTCTTGGGTAATGTGTTCTATTTATGTCTATTAGTTGGTTTATAGTATCATTCAAGTTTTCTGTTTCCTTATTGATCTACTGTCTAAATGTTTTATCCTTTATTGTAGGTGGTCAATTGAAGGCTACTACTAATGTAGAATTGCCTATTTCTCTGTTCAAATCTGTCAACATTTGCTTCATATATTTTGGGGCTTGCTATTAGGTGCATATAAATTTTTAATTGTTATAACTTCTTGTTGAATTGACCCCTTTATCTGTATATGGTGACCTTCTTTATTCTTTGTAACAATTTTTTTTACAAAAATTTTTATCTGATATTAGTATAGCTACCCTAACTCTCTTTTGGTTACTATTTCCATGGTATATATTTTTTATGTCCTTTCAAAGACTTTCAATTTACTTGTGTCTTTGAATTGAAGATGATTCTCTTCTTAACAGAATATATTTAAATTATGCTTTTTTTTAAATCCATTTTGGCAATTGCTGCCTTTTGACTTGGAAATTTAATCCATTTACACTTAAAGTAACTACTGATAACTCAGGCCTTTCTTCTGCCAATTTTCTATTTTGTGTTTGTAAGTCTTATACATTTTTGCCCCCCAGTTCTTCTGTTAATGCCTACTTTCATATTTATTTTTTGTATTGTAACATTTTGAGTCCTTTCTCATTTATTTCTGTATATATTTTTCATATATTTTCTTTGTCATTACCATGGGACTTAAATGTAACATCCTAATTCTATATCAATCACATTTGATTTGATACCAACTTAACTTCAATATCATACACAGGAGTGGATGTGGCTCAAGTGGTTGAGTGCCTATCTCCCACATGGGAGGTCCTGAGTTCAGTTTCTGGTACCTCCAGAAAAAAACAAAAACAAACAAAAAGCAAAACAAATGGAAAAACCAACTCAGGGAAGCCAATGTTGCTCAGTGGTTGAGTGACGACTTCTAGCATACAAGGTCCTGTGTTCAATCCCTG
>JAQZBX010009036.1:13964-46968 GCA_029593785.1 Cabassous unicinctus | reverse complement strand
AGCGAACCCGGGGCCTCTCATATGGTAAACGGGTGCGCTATCCGTTGCGCCACAGCCGCTTCCTGCCGTGAGGTTGCTGCATCAGCCCACCGCACCGCTCAGGCCGGCGTGCCCTCACAAGGAGGCCTCGGGGCGCGAACCCGGGCCTCCCATATGGTAAACGGGGGCTCTATCCACTGAGCCACACCCGCTTCCCTATTATATTCTTTTTAAAAATTCTCTTCCTTTTGAAACCTTGAGGAATAAAATATGTGATTCAAAGGCCTAGATGTCTCTGTAGGAGTTTTCACTATAGCAGACTAGTCTCTGGAACCCATTGTTCTGCTAGATATATGAGGCAAGCTCATAGATAATGGAAATAAATATTATGTGTGTGATTTCCTTTGCCTTTTATGGATACTTTTACTTTGAAATACAGTAGGGGCAGGAAAAAAAGAAAATAATGTGGCAGTCTGGAGATCAGTAAAGACCATTCTATTTTTAAAATTTGATTTATTAAATTAAAATACAATAAAATTTACTTTTTGGATATAGAGTTCTATGAATTTTAACACATGTACAAATTCATGAAAACACTACCACAGTCAGGATATAGAAGAGTTTCATCATCCCAAAACCTTTCTCTCCCTTTGTAGTCACACCTTCCCCCATTACTAATACCCAGAGATGACGAATTTATTCTCTGTCACTATAGTTTGGCCTTTTGAGAATGTCATTAAAATGAAATCACACAGTATGCAACTTTTTTGAGACGTTGTCTTTCACTCAGCATAATGCCTGTGTGATTCATCTAACTTTTACATGTATCAGTAGTTTCTTTTTATTTCTGAATAGTATTCCATGGTATCGATTTTCCAGTTTGTTTATCCATTCACCCATTAAATGATATTTGGGTTGTTTCCAGGTTTTGGTGATTATGAATAGAATATTTATATACAGGTCTTGTGTGAACGTAAGTTCTTATTTTTCTTGTATAAATACCACGGGGATAACAGGACTCCAGCGGGCAGTTGGCCACTGGACTGGAGGAGTGGATGTCCAACCCCCAGGGTCGAGGAGTCCACTGGGCAGTAATCTCAGAGATCACGGGATAGCACCTGGGGTACCAACCTGAAGGAAGATCCCACGGGGTCCCTTTGGGTCCTTGCCTGGACCAGATGAATTGGAGTCCACACCGAGAGGGTCGTGAGAGAGAACAGGTTTATTAATAGAGGCAGAAGACAGGAGAGGGGATTTTGAGGAGTTAAGGGTTTTTATGGATTCAAACAGGGTGAAGGGGAGGGGAGGGTGAAGTGGTTACCATCACAGTATTAAGTAAACAAAAGGGTGAGTGTAGTTTTGAAATAACCACAAACAAAGGTGAGGCCAATCTAGCTAGTTTCAGAAATTTCAGGCATTAGCTTTTAGCTATTTTGTAGTATACTGGAAATATTTTTAAAAAATGCATCTATATAACAATTCAGTAGTCATAACCAGTTCTTAATTCTTAACCCCTGGTTACAGTTAAATTGACATTTTACCTATAACTGATGGCACCAACAAGTTTCCTAGAGGTAATGCTTTATTTTCCTTCTAGCGTTGTGAATAGCATTAATTTTTGGATGCTCTATGAGTAATATTAGATCAATTAATTTTTCCCATCAAACAATTTTGTTAATTCAAACCCCTTTCCATTTTTGGAATGGCAGCAACTCCATCTGTTATCATGTACCATAAAATTTTATAAGGTATTGGTTACCTGACCACCAATCCAAGCTCTTTTTTTTTTTTTTTTATATATATAAACAATTTATTGAAGTATATATTCATACATGAACATACATAAACTATAAGTGTTCAGTAAACATTGTGAACTTACAAAACAAACATGCATAACATCATACAGGGCTCCCACACATCACCCCACCACAAATACTTTGCATTGTTGTGAAACATTTGTTAACAAATTATGAAAGAGCACCATCAAAATATTACTACTAACTATAGTCCATATTTTACTCCCCTAAACTTTTTTCCCCCCAAGGATTTATTTATTTATTTTCTTTTATCCATTTTTACCACCCCCTCCCTGTTTTTACTGTTTTTGTGTCCATTCGCTGGGCAACTCTCTGTGTCTGTTTCCTGCCCTCTCTTCTCATCCTTCTCCTTCTGTCTTCACTGGGATTCAATCCTTGGGACCTTCGATGTAGGAGAGAGACGTCCTACCACCTGCGCCCCTTTAGCTCTTCGTTTTTCGGCGTGTCTTGCCTTGGCACTCCCTTGTGTCACTCTCCTGTTACATCATCATCTTGCTGCGTGGCTCACGGGGCCTGGCGGCACACCTGTGCATGGGGCCTGGCGGCTCACCCACTCACAGGGTCTGGGGGGCTCACCCGCTCGTGGGGCCTGGTGGCACACTCATGCATGGCACCTGACGGCGCACCCATGTGCAGGGCCTGGTGACCCATATGACTTCTATATTTTTCTTTTTTTATATTTTTATTGGGAGGTCCCAGGGATCGAACCCAGGTCCCTTCATATGGGAGACGGACGCCCAACCATTTGAGCCACATCCATCCCCCTGCTATATCTCTTAAGGTTGACCAAAGATAGCTAGAGTTACAGTCATTTCCCATACAAGATGGTCATATAATAAATCAGGCCTAGTTTATCACCAACATTCTGAAAACCAGACCTAGGGGGAAAAACTAGATCTGGGGACACATGCATGATTTCTAATATAGCGAATGTTTAGCCTACCCTGATTATCACAAAATCAGGACAGCAAGAATATTCGCATCCAATCTCTTTTTAATGTTTTTTTTTAACTATCACAAGTATATGTATAAATGAATAATTTATTATAAATAGTATATGTCCATTGTAAAAAGTTAGAAGGTATTAATAATCAAAAATAAGATGAAGCAGCATTCTCTTATCCAGAGATTACCCCTATTTATACTTCAATATGTAGAATTCTAGATCTTTTTACTTCCACATCCATGTATTTTTATGAAAATGAAATGTTGTTTTAATCATGCTGTTTTATCAACTATTTTTTTCTGTTAAGGCTCTTCACCTTTCCATATCAATACAGTTTCATCTTATTTAATGCCCAGTTTGTTTTTGCATTGGATCAGTTGCTCCCCAAACTTTGTCCTAATTAGGATCCAATCTAGAACTTTGCTTTGCTTTTGGTTGTGTGTCTTCAAGTAATGTCCACCATGACACTGACTTTTTGAAGAGACCTGGCTAGTTGCTCTGCAAGATATTGCACATTTTGAAATTTTCTGGTTGCTTCCTTGTAGTGATGATAGTTTCTTTTTGAATCTCTGTATACAGAAAAGTTAAATCTGGGCAACATGGACTTGAGTGAAATGGTTTTGGGCTGCAGTACATTTTAGGTGATGTCATGTCTTGCATAACTTGTCACATTAGCACAATATCCAGAGGGGCCATCATTAGCATATTCTTTTGACCACAATGTCAAGGCTGCTTTTTAAGTGGGCCAACATTCTATTTCTTATATTTGATATCACTAGATATTGAAGAATCATAGTTTTTCAGCCTGATTTTAAAACCTTATAATTTTCTTTTAAAAGATGGTTTTAAGTGTCTTTTGAGTTACACTTTGAAATGAAAGCCTTATTTTTAAGGGAAATGTACTTTTTAAGGTTGTCAGTACATTATTTGCTTATTAGGGCTCTTCCTAAGATCAGGCACTTATGATTTTAGGCTTCTTATTATGGGGTTATTGATCTCAAGAAAATATTAGATATTTTAGATGTACCTTCTGTATAATTTTTTTTTTTTTTAATACATGGTATAACAATTTGAAGCTTGTTAGAGTGTGAATTAGTCAGCCAAAAGGGGTGCTGATGCAAAGTACCAGAAATCTGTTGGCTTTTCTAAAGAGTATTTATTTGGGGTAGAAGCTTACAGTCACAAGACCATAAAGTGGAAGTTACATCCCTCACCAAAGTCTGTTGCCACGTGTTGGAGCAAGATGACTGCCGACAGCACAAGGGTTCAACCTTTGTCTTCGTCTTAAGGCTCCGTGGTCCCAGCTTCTTCCTATCTCAGCTGTAGGCTGAGGGCTCCAGCATCAAAACTAAGCTCTCTCCTCTGCTGTGTCACTTTCTGTGTGAGTGTCTACCCACCGAGGGGGTGGGAACTTAATGTCCTACTGACATGGCCGAATCAAAGCCCTAATCTTAATTTAATCAAGTACAAGTGAAACCTCTGAATTTAATACAATCGAAGGGTATCATGCCTGGAGGAACAGATCAGTTTATAAACATAATCAATTATCATTTTTGGAATTCATAAATAATATCAAACTGCTACAAAGTGCAATATGCTGTGATGAAGATATTGCATACAATTGAGATCCACCGTTTAACTAGGAGGTGTTCATTGGTCAATGTAGGTACTCCAGGGGGAAGAAAGTTTTAGAAGATATTTGAAATGGGAAGTTGAATAAAATATAATGAATAAATGGAAATGATTAGTAGTAATGTTATGAAAAACAACTTTAATGACATTTAATTCACTTTAATGTACTAGAATTTGAGGAAATTGCATATTTTTATCAAAAGTAAAAAAAGTATCATTTTGCTATGTTAAGTTGTAAAAAAGGCAATGCATAAAGATGTCCTTGGTACGGATAAAAAAAAAATCTCTTTTTCTCTCTATGTATGTATGCATACATGTGTGTGCACAACATGCATATGTATCATATTCCTTTTTTGTTGTAGAATTTTCAGTTTATATCCTTTGTCTTTTGTGTGCATGAAATAGTGATTTTTTTTTTTTTTCCAAAATTAACGCTAAAGGATCTCCTTTTTAGAATATCATTATAAACTAGTAACATGAAAGCAAACATTTGGGTTGGTTTCCCTTTCAAAATAAATATATTTGAATACTTGGTGTGTGGAACCAACTTTTCCCTAGAGATGAAGATGAGAAGAGTCTAGAAGGAAGTGGGCTTAGTGAAGACTGGTAACTGTGATAAGTATTTCTCACAATTCACTTTTGTTTTTATTGGCTCCTGCTGTTGGCATTGATTTAGATGGTTTAAACATTTATATTCTTTGCTTTTCCTAACAATACTGTCTTAAACACTAGTACTTGTTGGGTGGGGAAAGTATTTGAGAGTTGAACAATGTCTTTTGGTCTTATATATAAATGATGTTTACCTAATAGGAAAATGCTAGAGCACCCCAGGGCTCTGGGCCTATGTCTTTGAACCATCAGCCTTTATCTGGGAGCATGAAATTGCCTTATTCAAATTTAAGTGCTGCATAGCCCTAGTTAGTCCTATTCTTTCTCCTCCCTCCCTCTCTCATGGCATGGTTCTTCAAATGTGTGTACCTGTCTGCACAGTAAAATTTGCAAAGTGGAATGAAATTTGTTGGACCATCACCTTGCCTTGTAAAGGGTTATCGAAATGTCAGAATTTAAATATGGTATTGTGTAATTCAAGGGCATGCCTGCATTTTTGCTCACCTGAATTTTGTCTCCCAACCTCTTCCCCCCATAGCCTGAAATGACCTTTTATTTATTTATTTATTTGTTTATAAAAAAATTTTTTTGGTGATTCTTCTTTTTTTTTTGTATTTTTTAAGTGATGTTTTATTTGTATACTTCTGAAAAGTCCTTACTAGGGATGCCCAGGTTTAAGATAGTCCTCAAACTCAAGAACACTCTTTTCACACTGACTTTTTAGACCAAGGGCCCTTAACAAGGAGTCTGTGAGTTTGAATTGAAATTCAAAAATAACATTTTTCTTGTGGGGACGTGTTGATGCGGGTGTGATATATTTATTAAATAATACACAGTATAGTCTGGACTTAGTAGTCCGTGGTTTTCACCTGACTGGCAAAGGGGTCCGCGGAACAGAAAAGGTTAAGAACCCCTGTTTTACACAAATGTAGTTTGCTTTTATCTTACATCTATGGAATGATTTACAGTAGTTTAAGTAGTAGTTTAAGCCTTACAATAATGCTGTAAGAATAGGTACTGCTATCACCAGGATACAGATAAGAAAGCTTTGGTTTAACTTCCATTCCTTCAGTTTTAACTTTTAGATTTTTCCTTTCAAAGGAATTGGTATTTTAAAAAGGCTGATAATTGTTTTGATTAACAATGAGAGTTCTGCTTGTGACTTGCCTCGAATTCATTCTTCTCCAAGTAGGTATAACCTGTGCTTGTAAATAGAAAACCATATGACTTTGGGGGACCTAATCATGATTAAATAATTAATCTCTGAAATATCGTATGTAAAAGCTGTTTTAACCATCTTGCAAAACTTTTCATAATATGAATTTTAACACACACATCTCGAATCTGTAATTGAAAATTCCTTTTTTAAGTAAATGACCTTAATGATTTTCATATTTCTTAATGGTTTACAAAGGCATGTACTTTTGGTCTTACTAGTTTTCCAGATAAGCAAAATGATACTGATCTCAGCGTGCTATAAAATAGGCACTTAAGCTTGGTTTTGAATTGTTGAATGTTCTCCCATACAGTTCTTTCTTATTCTATGACATGCTAGGATGATTTATTTATTTACTTTTTATATTTTATTCCTTGTCATGCATAGACCCATTGATATTTGGAAGGGAACTTCACCTAGAGTGTAACATGAAAACAAAAGTCTCTCAAAGTGGAACGTTTTTCCTGATCACTAGTGATTTTAGTCATTTAGTTTTTAGAAGATGACAATAATGATCTGATGCAAAAACACAGGTAAAACACGGCAAAACATTATAATGGACTCCTATCTGTTTTTCTCTATTTTTTTTTTTTTTTTTTTAGCAAAATAAAATGTATGTCACAATTACATGTGAAAATATTTGAAGTTTAGTTTAAAACTAAATTAAGTTCTAGTTTTTGGTACTTCTGGAAATCTAAGATGGTATGAAGCTTCAGTTTTTATTTTTAAAGAAATGGCTGAAACATTTCTTTACAAGACTTTATAACCCACTATCATGTAATAGAGTAGTTTTGTTCCAGCTGGAAAAAAGTTCCATTTATTTTCACAGTTTAAATGGTGTAGATGTCACTCCTGAAGGAATAAATTGTGTGTTTCAGGTTTGTGAATCATATATTCTATTGGGGTGGACGGGTTGGGGTGGGTCCACAAGTTTAAATTTATCTGTGCCCCTTGGTGAGTGTCCTGGGTGTTAAAAACCTCAGGACAGCTTTTTGGAAGTAAGAAGACAAGCTTGCATTTCTTCTTCTCCTTCTCCCCCTCCTCTTCCCTGATTGGAAGTTTAATGACATTTTGGAGTATGGATGTTTACTAGTGAGAACTGCAGGGTGTGTCTTCCAATGGAATGTCCACTCCAAGGAGACATTCCAGGTTATCCTGAGCCAAGGAAGAGAATTAACCCCAGGGTGGAGCAGCAGTAGATTACTTAAACTTCCTAAATGTAGATTTTTAGGGCAAGTGTTTGACGGACAAGGTCTCCATGGGGAAACAGTCTCCATGGGGAAACAGAAAAAGTAGTAAAAAAGTAATGTTTCACATATTTAAATATTGCTGGAAATTTTATGGAAGCAAGAAAGATTTTCAGTGACTTGAAAAGAGAAATATATTTTGTTTCTTTTTGTTTTTTCCTGATAACATCTAATGCTTGTTAAGGTACTTTACATGTATAATTTAATGTAAACACTATGGGATTGGTACTGCTCAATTTGAAAGTAAGGAACTTGAGGCTTATGGAGGTTAAGTAATTTGCCCAAGGTTATATAGTGAATAATCGAGTCTACTACTGGCACTAGGTCTTCTGAACTTGGGTTATTTGTTTCTTGATCATGATCGTACTATGAAAAGTTGGCCAATTTTAATTATGCAATATCTAAATCTAACTGTTCTCTCAGGAGCCAATAGGAAAGAATTGGTGTGGGAAGTATACCTTCTCCTTAATTAAAACACCAAATCTTATTTATCAAACAAGGACATGGATTAAAATAAAATAACTGAGACTTATCTGATACTTTTTGATGTTTTAATATAGATGCCATGTGTATAACCAGGCAGTTTTTAGTTTAAGAAAACAATAGAAAGCTAGCATTTTTTAAACAGAAAATAATTTAATCAAGGGAATTTGATGCTGATAAAAGTGCTAGTTGGCAGGTTGGAGCAGCAGGACTTAGGCTAGGCCTTCGTGTGTGGTGATGCCACCTGTCTGGCTTACTGGGTGAGCTACTGTCAGGCAGGTGGAGAGGCTACCCGTACAGCTTAGTTGTGATAGAGGGATCACAACGTCATCACCACCACAAATGGCGGTCAGAAGCCACCCTATGCCTGTTGGATTCAATGAGTGTCCTAGGCTCTATTTTTTAATACCTATGAAATTAATGACTGGACAGTGGAATGCTGCTGCAGCAACACCCAGTCTCTTTGTGAACCTGCTTGTCTTATTTTTTCTTTCCTAATCTCATGCCTTTGTATCTACTTAGCAGACCCCTGCTTGCAAGGGAACCTAGAAAAATAGTGTTTAGGCTTTTGGCCTCTGTCATACAGGAATTCACACAGGAAGGAAGTTGGCATGGAGGTTGAGTAGCGGTCTACTATACCCACGGCACTATTTAAAAAAAATCATAGTAGTGGGATGAGACTTTGCTTTGGTTTCCATGGCCACATTGTCTGACCTTTTCACCCCTAGCCCTCATTAAAACGTATCCTTCAGTCTTTCTGGTCATGTGTTATGTGCACCATTTTTCAACTTTACCTTCCTGGTATTCAGAGTGTGTAGATGTAGGGATAACCCTTTTTTTGTTTGTTTGTTGTTGTTTTTTTAAACTATACCATTATAGAGTTTCTCAGTGAGTAAGTACTGTGAAGGTACATATTTGATTAATATGCAGTTAAACATTTTTATTTTGAGAAATTGGATTTTATAGCAAGTGGAGTCAAGGATGTTACAGCTGTTAAGCTCTAGCTTTCCATCTCAAAATACTAGAAAAAAATAGTTAATAATTGAAACTCTGGGAGAGTGTTCTAGAGTCTATAATGGCTCTGGGAAGATATTCTACAGGGTGCTTTTTTGAAAATAAGCTGCAGAGAGTCAAGTGTATATGTACAACATATGCTCATACACACACATACTTTTTCTGAATGAAAATCAGTTTAGATGTCGGTTTTACTGGAGATTTCTTAAGGGAGTTATCCTTTGGAGAGCATATTATAAGTTAATATTGATGCAGAGGCATGAGTGAAAAGGAAGGAAGTTATATCTAAGCTAGAGTTGTGTCCTTTGGCATTGTTTTTAGGTCAGGTGCCTAAAACTGTCAAACACTGGCATCTAGAGAGACATAGATAATTCTCCAAAGCACATTCACTCGGTGATCGATGATGTATTGTATATACCATGTTTTCTCTTCTTGAGTTCCTTCTGTAGTCTTTCCATTTCTTGAATTTGCTTGTCTTCTTAAAAGCTTTTATGTTTAGTGGGCAAGAATAAGATGCCATGTTTAAACTAAGGGAAAAGATTGTTCATGCTTAAATAAAAAGAGTATTTGTATTTTTATCCTGATATTTATAGTGTATATAGTGTTTTGTTTGTTTGTTTGTTTGTTTTTTATCTCCCTTATCTGTTTCCTCTCAATGCATTTGAGTATGGGGGCGTTGTGGGGGAAACTGTGCTAAACTAAAAACAAGGCAGCTGGCAGTTTTGGAAGTATTCACAATTATGTTAATCTGCCCAATATGTGTAAAACATCCATTAATTTAAGTGCAGAAAAGTAAGTAGTCTTAGCTAAGAAATATCTAGTTGTACTCAGTTACTTATTTTTGAAAATGTCCTATAAAAGGGGTAATTGCAAAGAGACTTATCTGCAATTACAATCTAGAATTTTATATGAGAAATTTGCTTGCTGATTATAGGTTTTCACATGGATATTTAAGTAACAATTAAATTAATCTCATATTTTCACCTATTCTGAGGTCTGAATAAAAATAATACAAATGTTGAAATTATAGACTTCTGAAAATTAATGACTTAGCAAGTGTTCAGCTGTACCTTCTGAGCCCCACTCATGATAAATAACTTCAACATCTCACCTCCTCCTACTTCTCCATGTTATTCTTATTCTTCAAGAATATTGCATTTCCTTTGGAAGATAGTCATCTCCTGAGTACAGAGGCAATATTGGCATTCCAATATGCCCCATTTTTACTTCTAATTATTCCATCACCCTTGTAAGAGAGGAAATGAACAACCCCCAATCCTGCCTACTTTGGAGATGGTGAAGCCATCTGGCCAAACTCTCTCAACCAGATTCCTCTAGGTATGTGGTTATATTACATAAAAAAATTTAACAACATGCTGGTTTAGTTAGGTCAGTAGTTTCTTAAGGAAATGGGAGAAGAGAATAGAAACGGAAGAAAATAATACATTACGGGTCCCCAGGTGAAGTTGTGGGCTGCTCCAGGCAGAGAGAGAGATTTTGCTTGTGCAATTACTCTTTAAACTATTAATTATTTCTCCCTTTGCTAATGTTTGGGGGAGCAGGCCCAGCTATTTGCTGTTTTGAGTGATTACCTCAGGAGTCATTTTCTCAAGGGGCCCAATAATCAGGCCCCTTAAGGATTTCTGGGGCTTTCCCTCTACCCTGGGATAAAATCTCTTTCCAAATGTAGTTCTCATGGCCGGGTTCTTGCGGGGTTCTTCCAGCAGCATTCTGGTGAGGTCTTTACCTCAGGGGGTTTCCAGACACAGTTCCATGGCCATGTGTTTCATGGCCATGTTTTTCTTCCAGGTTTTAGACTCATCCTCTCATTCCCTAAACTAGCCTGCCTCACTATCTACTAGTCTGATCATTCTTCCCCTAAACATTGCTCTCCTACCAACTTTTTCTCAGTCCCTTTGTTTTCTGCCATCATGGTCTCTATTAAGGTGGGTATTTGACTCATCCAATACCCTATCTTTATAGTTGTTTTTTTTTTTTTTAACGTCCATTGTACTGCTGCAAATCATCTCCCTTGTTACTAACTGAAATGACCATACCTTTCAAATAAACTCAGAAATTCCATTCATTGTACAAATTCTATCTTCCTAACTTTCCTCGTAAACCGTAAACCTACTCTACTATCTTTTGTGTCTCTTGAAACTTATTTATTTCCCTTGAAGGGTTTGTGGGACACAGCAGAGGAAATTTGTGGGTCAAAAGCTGAGTCAGCCTTAGGCTGTGTTCCTCTCTCTCCCCTTTTCTCAGGCATAGTTCCTTGGGACCATCCTTTGTCTGTAGCCACAGGCCCTGATGCCTGAGAATTCTAAAGTGTCTATAGGGTGTGGCAGGGCACTGGCAGCTCCAGCGTGGCTTTTAACTCACAGTTTTGCCATTGTGATTTTTTTTCCTTTGCCCTTCTCTATTCTGGGCAGTGTCCAGCCTTCCTTTGGTGTCCTAAACCCTAGAAGATTTTTTTCTCAGGCCGTTTCTGCCTGTCCTCTAGCTATTTTTCACAAGAGAACAGAGTCCCTTGTCTTTCTAGTCCACCGTCTTCCCAGAAGTACTTTTAGTGTATCTTAAAGTCCACTAGAGAATATAAAACATATATATATATATAAATGGAAACTTAACATTTTAATCATTTTGTAAACGTACTGTGAATCAAGTTAGAGGTAAGTGATATGAACACTGAAATGACAGAAATTACCAGGAGTTAAGTAAAGAAGGGAAGACTAAGAAAATTGTAGTAGTCCACCTAGACCTGCTGCTTTGCCTACCTGATCTGCCTCTGGCTATCTCCTCTTCCTGCCTGCCTATTCCTAAGGTGTAGCTCATTCTACTTCTAAACTGTGCCTCAATGCCTTTAGGGAGAGTGACACAATATCCATTCCCCTCACTAGTTAGTGTTCAGGGTTTTAACTTCCTTCTTATCTCTTGCTTGCAATATTAAAATATGTGCAGCTGTTACTGCTAAATCTTGGAAGTGTTTAGAAAACGGGGATGGGGGGTGGGGGGTGGGGTGGGATTTTTCTGGAGTTCTGAGTTTGGATCTGGCCAGCCCAGCACATTCACAGGTTCACTGAATAGGCTATGTCAGGACCACAGTCTACAACCTGGCTCAGCCCGAGAAGCACACATCCTGCTGTTTCAAAAGACCTGTGCTGTTTTGGCCTTTATTGCTGGATTATTGCTGTTGAAGTCCAAAAATATGTAGCTGTCCTGATCACATACTGAAGGCTTAATCTGCCCTTTACATAATATATGAAAAAATGCTGAAAAAAAAGGAAAACTACATTTTAACATTTTAAACAGTAATCATTTTATTTTAAGTATTTATTTCCTGGGGGAGGTTAGGAGACATTTTTAGGAGAAAAATTATTCTTATGATTTTTAAAAATATTTCAAGCATACTAATATTTTAGACATTTGTTAAATACCATTTAACAGATAATATATTAATAGATGTTATTTTTATCTCCTAATTATTTTTTATGAAGTGTAAATCTTTGGCCAGAAATCTACTTGTTATATTAACAATAGTTTTAAAATATCTACTTTTTTTTTTTTTACTATTAATTTTATTGTGGAAAAATATGCATAACATAAAATTTCTTTGGTCAGATGAGTATTTTTTCGAAACTAAATAATGACCTAGAGATTTAATTTAGGAATGAGTGACTTTACTTCAAATAAAAAATATATATATATTTAAACATCAGCAGTTTTACTAATGGAGTAAACAAAACTCAAAAAATTAAAAATAAACAATAATAGAAGAAAGGTCAGGCATTAGCTTAAGCTTTCATAATACTGAAAATTAACTGCTAGTATCAAGCTAACCCTCAAAACTATTCACATTTTTGTAATCTGGAAATCTAAAATTGCAAAACATAAAAGAGAAAGACAAGCCGAAGTAATGTCCTAAAATACCAGGATAAAAATCCCCTTTTTTTCCACTAGATAGTCTTCTGTGAAGCTGAAGAAAAAACATTATTAAAACAAATGCATGGCTTTGTTCAGTTTTTAAAAGTACATATGTTGATGATTAATAAGTGTTATTGATTATTTTGGGGAGCATGTTTACAATTGATCTGAAAAGCAGTAGTGAGCCTTGAATACCTTGTTATGCTCTTGAGAGCTGTTGACCGTATATTTTATTGGTTTTTCTCTGTGCATGTAATTCCCTTATGCTTTAAAAGAAAATCTGCTTTGAGTACAGAATTCTTATAGATAAGCGTGTTTCCTGATAAGGCTTTTGCAACAAAATCAGTGTGGGGGATTTAATTTGGAGCTTATTTGAAATTTGAGTTTTAGCTTAGTGGATCATAGGGAGGTTCTGGAGCCAGACTGCCTGGGTTCAAATCCTGTCTCCCAGCTTGCTGCTTTTTTGGCTGACCATGTACTGACTCTAAATATTTCTTATCCTTATCCTTAAAGTATGTTGCAAATAAGCAGAGTACCTCTTGGGTGGGGTGGTTGTGAGAAGGAGCAAAAGAGTGCCTGATAAAGGCTTTACAAAGTGTCTGGTCTGCAGATAAGTGCTCAGGGAAGGTTGGTAGCAGCTTATGACAGTAATGATACCAATGTATTCTTTTATCTAAAAATTAAAATGTTAGCCCAACATCTACCTCTAACAACTTGTTAATAATTTTACTTTTAGCCACCTTTCACAAAACAGTCCCAACATTTCTCCATAATTATTTACAAACTTTTTCCCCTTGGACATGGACAATAATTATGCTGTTTTGCCATATGAATATGAAGCACCTAAATATAAAAACATTTTTGATAAAAATTTTCTAATAACAAAGTAATTTTAAAAAGATACATGTTTGTGATATTCATTGTGATAAAGTACTGAATCTTATTTTTGGTCATTTGATTTTGACATAGTGAAAATCACTTTTACAATTAAAAATACAACATTATGAAATTCAGCATATTACAGAGGGAAACATAGTACTCACTGCTGATGAAATTCTGGAGGGGTGTGTGTATTTAAAATTCACCCAATATTAAGGAAATGCCCAGAGGAAAATATGCACATGACAGGCAAGGTATTCATTCTTAAATGGTGTCTGTTCTAGAGTTTGACTAAGTGGAAGAGCAAATTATTGACTGAGGATTATATTTTCCCCTTACCCAGAGACCTCACAAGGCAAAACATGTCTCCTTAAAAACACAGCATCTCCACTGTGTCTCCTGCTAACTCTGCATTTTGGTTTTCCACTCAACCCGGCAGAGACACTGGCAGCACGACCCAGGGCAAACATCATTTGGTTTCTAAAAAAGGCACAAAGCTGAAAATACATAAAAGTGAAGTGGGTGCTGATTACACAGGAATACTGCAGCTCCTGTCCCTACTTTGTGGTGATCATTTTGTCTATGTCTTTATAAAGTTCATAACCCAGCACCCTGAGATCCAAAGAAAATAATAATTAGGTCTTCAATTAATGTTTAATTATTCATATTTTCCAAGAGGATACTCCACTGAAAAGGTCTAGAAAAAGCATTCATTAAGAATCTCAAAACTTTTCCATGTGACTCATAAGCATTACAAAAAATAAATATTTATCTTTAAGTTGATCAATAGCCTTTGTGAATGTAAACTTTTTTAAAAATGGTTTTACATTTTTCATAGAGGAAGGCATTGCCCAGAATTAATTTCATTTTCAGAAATGTTTGCCATAAAGGCCTACTTGTGTTCTCCTTTGGAGCATTATAGCATTCATTAAGTTGTAGCTATTTCCAGCTGCAGGCACTCTGCTGAGGACTTTCGTCGTCCTCATTAAGTTCTCTATGAGTCTCTGAGGTATGTATTTTTACTACCCTATTTTACAGATGAGCTCAGATAGTCAGCTTTCTTAACTTGCCCTAAGTCCCACAGCCAGCTAATGGCCAAGTCAGGAAACAGGCCCTACTCCCTATGCTTTTAGCAATCTAGCTAGACTGCCTTATTTAGCAAAAGTAGTCCATTTCTTGTGGTAGAGATGTTGTAATTATTTATTTAATACAAAAATAAAAAATAAAAAAAATCATAGCATATTTTTACCTTCCAAAATAAGTGCCTGTGGCAAACTTTGTTCTCATTGCAAGAGAGGCCTTAGTGTGATATGAAAACATCCCCACAGATCGTGGCCTAACCTGTATTTCATTCTTGCATGTCTCTTACTCTCCCTTTAATTTTGCTTAAAAACTAGTACAGTTCTATTAACTTTTTTTTCCCTCCTACACTGAATTGTTGGGACAGTCAGGGGCTGGTGAAGAAGGAGGTGAAGGAAAGCCCTAGTCTGTGTGGTCAGTCTCCCTCACAGTAACGGAAGGGCCTTGTTATAGAGGGGCTCACAGACTCATCTTCTCCAATGCGACGATCCTTCCTGGGCTTGGGCCTCTGCTAACTGGCACAGGTAGAGGAGCCAGCTTACTAAGAGCTAGGAGGCCGAACCCTCCATCGCCTCGGAGCTGGGTGGTAATTTTCTGTGGGCTTCAACACTTCAGGCTCTTTATTTTTTCTGCTTTAGTTATACTAAGTCAGTGGTTAAATCAATGTTGGTAAAGGCTTTTTAATACTGCTCTTAAAGTTGAAGGGAGTGGGAAGCCTCCTCAGCTCAACTTGTTAAGAAAAAGGAAGTCTGGAATAGCTTAATTTTATTCAGAGTATGAATGGTAAGTGGAATAATTCCAATGAGGAAAAGCTTCCCAGGGAACGATGGTGACTTTCTGTCAGGATTGTTGTTTGTCCCGACTAGGATGTCTGTGATCTGGCGTAATAGAATGACATGTTTTAGATCACATTTTCCATCCAGAATATAATGAAAGACCAAAAATCTCTTAGGAATGGGAAAAAATGGGAAAGCAATTTGGATAGGAAAGAACTAATAGCAATTTATCAAACTCAAGAGTGTAAAGATTAGTGGATGTTTCTGATAGTCCCCAAATTCAAAAGTCCAGGATGAACTATTTCCTGTGAAACCTTCTCCTCCTCCTCTAATTTCTATCCTGTTTAGTGGTCTCAGCATTTACTGAGTTATCACAGTCATGCACTAGGATTTCTATAAGTTCTGTCCCTTTGTCTTCAATAACTGACAATTTGGTCACTAAATCTTGTTGATACTATCACTTAAGCTATTCCCTCTTCTTTTTTCCGAGTGCTTGACATTTTTTACCTGGATTTTTGTTAGTTTAATTGGTCTCCTTGTGCCCAGTCTTACCTCCTCCAATTGATCCTTTCTGTTGTCATCATAATTATAAAATGCAAATATGATACTTTTACTGCCCCTGCTTTAAGGGCTCCAAATCACTTGTAAGATAAAGTTAAGTTCCTCAGCATGGCCTACCTGACCTTTTTTGGAAAGCCCTTTTCTTTGGAGCTTTAAGAGCTCTTTTCTTCTTTTGCCTTTGCTTTTCCTCCCTGGTGTAGCCTTTTCAGTTAACTATCTTTGCTACTTTTCTGTAAATCTAAAATTATTCCTAAATAATGTTAATTTAAACAATTAGATATATAGCATAATTATTAATTTTTCCAAGAGTTAGTAATATTGTCCTTTTATATGTGAGTTAATCATAGGATTTTCTCCAAAGACACTTAGCCACAGCTATTTAAGTTGTACACTTGATGAAAAATACAGTCCTCATAACTGATTCATTCATTTGACAACAAAGTCTTGTTGATTGTTTGCAGGTACCAGTCTCTGTTATAGGTATTAAGATACAACCATGAAAAGATTGACAAGATGTCTGCTCTTAGAATTTAGATTCTGATAGGGGCAGGGTTTGAAGACCCAACCAGACAAACAAAATTAAAAAAAAGAAAGAGAAAGAAAAAGAACAGTGTTAAATACTTTACAGAGAATTAAAATAAGGTGATATAGAGAAAAACTGTTTGGCTATTTTAACTAAATGATTCCTGAACATCTTTATTAGGAGGTAACATTTAAACTGAGATAAGCATGATGAGGAAAGATCAAGGGTAAAAGAATTCCAGGTCTAGGGAATAGGGAAGGCAAAGCCCCCCAAGTGTGGGAGGGCTTATAATTAACAGATATAAAAGAAAGCCAGTGTTTCTGGAGCACAGTGGGCTAATGGAAGGGGTATGAGAACTATGAGAACCAATCTTTGTTCAGTAGGACAGAGAATTTGAGGTTCATTCTAAGAGCTATAGGAAGCCTCTGGAGGATTTATTCTTATATTTATTAATTTTTCAAGAGGTACTGGGGATTTAGGAGCAGGCGCTCAACCTCTGAGCTACATCTGTTCTGCTGGAGGATTTAAAAGAAGAGATATATTAAGAGAGTTTACATTTTAAAATAATCATCATGGAAGTTGTGTGGAAGAGATTGGATTGCAATGTGAGAACAAAAGCAAGGAGTCTAGAATGGTGAAGTAGATGGGACAGGATGGTGGCTTGACCTCCGATGGTTGTAGTGGAAATGAAGTACATAGATTCAGCATCTATTTTGGATTGAATGTGGGAAGTGAGGAAAAGAGAAATCAAGGTTAATTCTAGGAATTTTGGCTTTAGTGTGGCTATTTATTGAAATGGAGAAAACTAAGGAAGGAGTGGTAAAGAATACATTTTGGCATTAAGTTTGAAAGGCCTAATTAGACAGCCAAGAGAAGATATAGAAAAATGGGTAGTAACATCCCATGTAGGGTGACCATACAGTTAATTATTCAACCTGGGACACTTTTTGGAGTGAAAGTTTCAGGGGGTAAGGGGACATTAAATACTACAGTAGGGACAGCAGAGGTAAATATTTCAGTTTGCTAAGCTGCTCAGAACAGATACTATGTATGATAATTTGAAGCTGGGTATGAACCTATTGTAAGTGGGACCTTTTTGATTAGGTCACTACAATTAGGGTCTTTTGTTAGATTACATCAGTAAGATGTGACCCAGGGTGTTTCAGCTCCTGAGTGTTTCTCTCTGTCTGTCTCTCTATATTCAAGCCATTTATAAAGGACTCCAGTAAGAAGATTAAGACCCACCCTGGGCCATGCCTTAACTGAAGTAACCTCATGAAAACCTACTTACTATATGCTCACAGGAATGGATTAGCTTTATGAACATGATTTTCTGGGGTACATACAGTTCCAAACCACCTCACTGGACTCCAAAAAGACATCTTCTTTCTATATACAAAATACATTCATTCCATCACAATATTCCAAAAGCCTTAAATCATTTCAGTAATAATGCTAAGTACAAAGTCTCACTAAAATCTGTTATAGGTGTGGTCTGTCCTGGGGCACAATTCCCCTTCAGCTGTGGATCCATGAAACCTAGAGAACAGGTTATCTGCTTCCAATATACAAAGGAGGACAGTCATAGAATAAACATTCCCATTTCCATAGGGAGATATTGGAAGGAAAACAGAGGTCACTGGTCCCCCCAAATTCCAAAACCCAACAGGGCACTCTACATTAGATTTCAAGGTCTGAGAATCATCTATGGAACAATAGTTTGTACTCAGGTTCTGATGGAACAGCCTTACCCTTTCTCAGGGCTTGCACAGTGGCCATGGTCTTCCCAAGCACTGGGGTGAAAGCTCCAGCATCTTCAAACATTGAGGTTTTGGCCAGGCTCTTAGCTCCACCCTCATCAAGCATTCTGTAGTCCCCCAGGCATCTGAGAAAATGGGTGGTAACACTCTTCCTGAACAACAGAACGGGAGACCTGCCCTCTCCAAGTACCAGGGCATACTCACCCTTCCCACACACGTGGATGGGCTTGCCTTCTTGGCCTGAGAAGATGTCTTTGGTCCAGATCTCATATTTCATGGTCCTGCCCTCAAATTAATTTTTCCTTCAATCTGTCCCTTTTATGTCCTTTTATTCCAGGCTGGCAGTGGTTTCTCTCACATAGATCTTACACATACAAAAAACAACTTGTTGGTGTTGCACGAAATACTAAGGGTCCAAACCATCAGACAAAAGAACTTTCCACAGATCCTTTCTGGATAACTGCATTTCTAATCCTGTCTTGCACTGAAATAGATGACTGGTTCCATGTTCATTTAAATCCTCACATGAAGCACTATTCTCTAGTGACTCACTTTCCAAAAGATCAGAATTTTACAAACCATAAATTTCTGCTTTCTTTGGACCCCAGAAGTTCAGTTCTCAGCTTATCCCTTTCCTCTCACATTTTACTATAAACTACAAGGAGAAGTCAGGCCACATTTTCCACATTTACTGGGGAAATCTCCTCAGCTAACTATCCAAGTTCGTCACTTTCAAAAATGCCTTCCATCTGACATCAGAACTCAATTGTGCCAAGTTCTCTGCCACTTTAAAACAAGTTTACAATGACACATTCATTATTTCTGTCTAAGGCCTCAATGGAAGTACCTTTACTATCCATATTTCTACCAACTGTGTCTTCAAAGGAATCAAGGCCTCAAAATTCTCCCTGGCTCTACTCATTACCCAATTATGAAACCTTTTTTAAACATTGTTGGTATTTGCCATAACAGCATCCTACTTGGTATCTGTTTTAGTTTGCTAAGCTGTTCAAAGCTGATACCGTGAAATGCATTGACTTTAACAATGAGAATTTATTATCTTACAACCTCACAGTTTTTAGGCTGAGAAAAATGTCAAAATCCAGGCATCATCAGGTGATCTGTTCTTCCTGAAGACCAGCTGGCAGCAATCTTTGACTTCTGTGTCACATGGCAAGGTACATGGCAGCATCTGCAGGGCTCTCCCTTCTTTTTCGGGTTTCAGCTTGTTGCTTCCATGGCTTTCTCTCTCTCTCTCTCTCTCTCTCTTTTTTCATCCTGTTTATAAAGGATTCCAGTAAGAAGATTAAGACCCACCCTGGGCCATGCTTAACTGAAGTAACCTCATGAAACCTACTTACAATAGGTTTATACTCACAGGAATGGATTAGCTTTAAGAATATGATTTTCTGGTGTTCATATGGTTCCAAACCACCAGAGTAACTTGGGACTGATTAGAAATGTTCTGGGCAAACCAGAATATATATATAGTTAGTATTCTTGTTCTAGGGGAAAATTGGTAATAGAAAACATGTAGAATTCTGTTAAGAAGCCATGTGAGTTAGAACAAAGAAGAGTTATGTTCTTCAATATCCAATGCAACGTGAGTGTCATTGATGATAATGGAAGAGAGTCAGGATACTCTCTTTGGGATTAGGGAATGGCAGCCAGATGCCAGTGAGAGGATATGAGATAAAGAAAAGGAAATAGAAACTATAGACACCTTTTAAAAGAGGATTTGTTGTGGATAAGAAAAGAGAGAGCGAGCAGGAACTGGAGAGGGGCATAGGTGATAAATAGGTAAAGCTAGATCTGTATGAGGTGGAGTCTCATTAAAGCTGGAAAGGAAGTCCCAGAGGGAATTCTTGTTTTACTTTGGATTATAGCTGTATTACTCAGGATTTTACAGGAAGAAGAAATATGGCTTCCAATAGTGAAAGTGACGGGGATATAATTTGGGATCAAATTTTCAATTTCTCTTATAGAATAGTCTGTATTTGATTTTGAACATCTTAGAAATATATGAATTGTTGCAGAGATGAGCTTTGATTTATAAAAGAACTGACTATAAAATCCACCACTTCAGAGTCCTCTCCATTCACATCAGCATCATATCCTTCTGGACTAGTAGGAGTGAAGCCTTGGAATTCAGATACCAGCTTCCATTGGCTGTATTGACATTTGCATGATGGAAGCTGGTGTTTGCCTTGCAACTGATTGGGAGAAGTGATAGGACATCTGCCAGGAAATTTACCTGCTTCCTTTTCTTTTTAATGAAATTAAATTCCTGATCTAGTCTCTGAACTTATTTTTGTATATACTCAGATTTCTTCTAAAAATTATCCTATAAGTAAGTTTAAGTTTTTTAAAAAATCTTACCAGATATTCTTCTTAAAGCTAAAATCTAATGATTAGTTACAATTATCTAGTGAGAAGTAGCTTAGAAGTTAATATTTTATATGTGTTGAGAATTTGTCAGCATTTATTAGTTTATAAGGAGAGCTTAATAACAAAAACATTGAATTCTGAAGTTTAAAAATCGCTAGATAAGAAGCTGCTTTTTAAAATTATGGTGTAAAACACATTCTCTTCAGAAAAAGGGCTTGTAAAAATGTTACATGATCATTCCTGGAATGATTTTGTAAGACCATTGAATTCCTTCTTTTACATTTTCGCCAGAGGTAAGAAGTGCCTGGCACTTAGGCACATGATAAACAGAGGAGTTAGTAACAGAACAGGACAGTCAGTTTAGCATTCTGAACAGCCAGAGGAACAGTACCTTTTTATAAAGACTTTCTGAAAGAATTGTAAGTATTCTTTTTGTAACTATAAGTTTGTAATTATAAAACGTTAAAAGAAATATGATTTTCTAATCATCTGTTTTAAGACGTCTGATATTTTCCTTTGAACCACTTTTATTCTTTAACACTTTAAGATATCTGACTACTCTTTTATTTACAGCATTTTTGTAAAAACAAAAATAAAAACAAAAACAAAAACAAAAAAACTGAATAACCTATGGTTTTGTGAACTGATGTTTTAGAAAGTAAATTACATAATTTATTTTTCTTTACACATTAAATGTATATGCAATGATGTAATTTATGCTTGGAGAAGAATGTTTTAAATTATAACGATCCATTAAACTCCGTGCATATATGAAATTAATTACTGTTGTTCATCATGATCTTACTTGAAACACTTTCAAGCTTTAAGACATTATCAAGTTCTTTTTACATGATGGTGAACATCTCAATAATCTCAATAAACAGTCTGATAAATTAGTTTATCTAGATCTTTAGCTTTTATAAAGCACTGATCACTACTTTTCAAATACTCACAAATACCTATAAAGCAGACTTTGGATATTTCCGTGATTCAACATTAGTAAGCAAGTAAACTGAGATTCAGAGATGTTAAGTTACTTAACCAAGAAACTTACCTACCAAATCATGGAGCTAAAACTAGAATTAAGCATTTCAATTTCTAGATCAGTAATCTTTCCCCTCTGTGATTCTGGCATAGGGCCTTTCTATACTAACACCCCTCTAAGTAGTATGTAAAAATATAGTCAAATTTACCCGAATTAAATAAAAAATCTTAACACACGATCCTTAGAGCAGATGCCGAGTGTAATATTAACTCTGTCAGCATGAACCTTGAATAAGAAGTTGCTAGTAGAAATTCTGACTTGGCTGGTACATGATTACATACTGCTTTGCTAAACTAACTTACTGAAAAAGACAGCCTGGCTCATCATGTCTTTGCTTATAATACTATACTTCTATACAAATGTGTGTACTAAAATTTCATTCTCTTTTTAAAGATCAAACTAACCTCATCCTTTAAATAGATGTCTGGCGTTGTGCAATATTAGATGAAATATGAAAATGAGTCCTTGGTGTATGCTAAAATTTTGGTGTAAAGTATTTTTGGATAGTCAAAATGCTCTCTTTAATTGAAACTCCAGATGATTTCAGTTGGAGATTTGGGGACCTCAAAAAATAACAAGGTGAAGGAAAATACTAATTAGTGTTTAGAGAACTCTTAAAAATGGTAAGAGTGTAAAAACCTTACAGAATGGGTAGGAGTGTCAATTATTTATACCTAATAAAGATTCTAAAAGTTCAAGTTATAAATCCACTTGCTATTCTAAAATATATCTAAAACCTTGAAAATAGTTCAGTAGTGTCAGAGTGATTGAATTTTTTTTTTTAAATAAGGGCGATGTCTCTAAATACCTTGCAGAAATCTGACTTGCATAATTCACATTTACTTTTCCCATAGAAATAGCTATAAATGTGATTTAATTTTTCAAATTCTGCTGAGAAAGAAATCTTATCACATTTAAGGTTCATGTAAATCAAGTCAGCAGAAAGTGCAATCATATTATATTGTATTTTAAAGGTAAAAAAGATAGTATCCAATTACCTTCTGTCACCTGTTAATTGCTGCTAAGCATACAATGTAAGGATTAATAACTAAATAAATCCATTTATCCATGTAAGGTTGGATGGTTGAGACTATAAATAGGAAGATTTATTGATGTCATCAGTAAGAAAGAGGAGAATGTACCTCTGGGATGTCCTGTTTACTCCCAGTAAGCATCTGCTCTTTAGAAAACAAATTATTAAACCATATGGAATAAGGAAAAATTTAGGTAATAGAATTACTTAATGCAAACTCATTATACATTTGATATTGAGTATAATTTTAATTTTCATGTTTGAAACAATCACAATTTATAGAATAAAATTTGGGTGATTTTTTTTCCTATAGAATCTTGGAATTATATAGATTTTATTTTAGATGGCGTATTTGGATGTCTTCCTGTCACAATTTAACCTTGTCAAAGGAAAGAGGACAGTTATTCATATAAAGATTAATGCAATGATTAGTCCATAAATTATATATATGGTGTTATAAAATTAGAAACTCATTCTTTCCAAACCTCACTGTTTCAACTTTCCCACAATGCTGTGTCTAGTACTGATTTTTTTTTAACTTCAGTCTATTGTCAATCCTGTCATAAAAATCTTAAGCATATAGATAGTCCACTGATGATTCTATTATATTTGTTGGGGTAACATGCTTATTAAAGATTTCTACTTTTTGAAGAAAAGTACTTAAATCAAGTTCATTGTTTTTATATTTTGTCTAATAGGAACTGAAGCACTATTCAAAGTGCTCTAATAATGCACTGTTGTGGTGCCTGAATTGCAATAAAGTATAGATTTTTTTGTTTTCAAAGAGAAACTCTAGATAACAATGTAAAACTGTTGTTTAAGCAAAAATAATTTTGGATGGAGTATTAAATTGACCTACATATGATTTTTTTTTTCAATTTTTAAAGAATTACTCTTTTGAGTCATTTAAAGATTTTCAGATTTTCATACGGAGATGGAAAAAAGCTAAGTTGCTGCTGGTCAAAGTTAGTTGTAATTTCTGGAAGTGCACGTACATCAATTAAAAGGTATTTGAAGTTCATGAAAATAAGCAATAGATCAGCAAAGAGCAATGGCTAGAATTAGGGATTAGTTTTGGTTTTGAGATAAAATAGAAATAAAATTATCTGTTATAGTTTTTTTTTCTCTTTTTAAGTTTAGGAAAAGTAGTAGAAGTAGATTAAGAGAAGAGAGTGAGACTATTATGTGAACAGTGCTTATGGAATATTGGGGAAAAGTAGAATTTAATGATCTTTTTGTGAAATCATTTTAAATAATACCTCTGATTGGTTTTTATTTTATGGTCAAAGAGTAAATGTGTCAGTTAGGATTTTTGTTACTATATTTTGGCATTCATAATAACTGGACCACACCTATTAAATCAGAATTCTTGTGCTGAAAAAGTTGTTTCAGTGGCTTTCATAACTAAACTATTTTTTAATAAAATTTTCGCTGAAACTTTGTGCTGTATTGACCACCGGTACTTGGCATGCTATACATGCCTTTGTTTCTAGATCCACCCATTTCCTCAGGGAGAGCTTGTATAAATGAGACTACTGTATATTTCTTTGTAATTTCCTTCTGTTGTTTCTTGGGAGGAAGAATTGCAATGGATTTTACAGCATTTCTACATGTAAATTAGCTGACTTTCTATGGAACTGAAAGATGTGGTAATTGGGAAAGCCAGGAAGGATATTTTAGGTTGCTTAAAGTCAGGCAGGTGGTACGTAGTTTGATTTTTAGAATGTGGGTGTTTCCTCTGTTTGAAAAGATTTAATACAGCTTAATTGATCATGAAAGCAAGGGTTCTAATGAATTAATCTTTAGCATGCACATCTAATGATTTTCTTCTGGTGAGTCAGTATTTCTCCTAGATGGCATTCTGGAGAAAATTATCATAAACTCTGTTTATTGGATAGGTTCACTCAATTTTTTTTTTTTTAAATTTATTTTATGTATTTATTTCTCCCCACCCTCTTATTGTTTGCACTTGCTGTGTCTGTTCTTCATCTTCCTTGTTTCTTTAGGAGGCACCGGGAACCAAACCCAGGATCTCTGATGTAGGACGGAGGCGCCTAGTTGCTCGAGCCACCTCCATTCCCTGCTTTGTTGTGTGTTTCGTTATGCTTTTTTTTTTCTCCTGGTGTCTTTTGTTGCATTATCTTGTTGCATCAGCTTGCTGCGCCTGCCTGTTGTGCCAGCTCACTCTCTTCTTTAGGAGGTACCAGGAACCAAACCAGGGACCTCCCATGTGGTAGGTGGGAGCTCAATCACTTAAGCCACATCCACTTCCTTGTTTTTGCTTTTATGGTTTTATTTTTTTTTATTTCTTTTTTGTTTGTTTGTTTTTGTTTTTGATTTTTAATCTCTCACTCCAAACAGAATTTGAAGAGCTTACATGGTTTTTCCGCCAGAGCTAGACACACAATGGCATGATGGAAAGGAAATAAGCTTTGGAAATAGAATACCCCAGGTTTAAAATCTGGACCTGTAGTGACCAAGGACAGGTTATTTCTCTTCTCTGGAATTTGATTCTTTTTTTTTTTTTTTTTTTAATATATGCATATACTTTTATTTATATGTACACTACAAACACATATATACACACATATACATACATACATACATACATAGATACATAAAATAAATGTATATATATAATTCCCTCCATAGTTGTTCAGTGCAGTTCTGCCTAATGTTCTGTAAAATAGATTTTGAAATATATTTATGAAGAACTGTCCTGAGCCTTCATACTTTGAGGAAGACCACAGAGATGGTCCCTGGTTCAACATCCCAAGTGGCTCAGCTCTGAGAATAGCAGTGTTACCAGATTTGGTCTAGGTTCTTGACTTATGCTGCAGAAATGAATTTCAGAGCATGTTGGGTTAGTTAGCCCAGTAATTTATTAAGGTAGGGAGGGAAGAGAAATGGGAGAAAATAACAGATCATGGGTCCCCGGTTGAGGGTAAGAGGCTGAAGAGTGATAAAGAGGGCTGATTTATAGACTACAATTTCCCATTATAGATTATAAATGCCCACATTTTACTTGCTTGTTGTTCCATGCAGGGGGGTGGAATTTGATTTTTAAGCTTTATTAGTCAAGTTTTAGTAAAATAAAAGATATTTTAGTAAAATAACATTTCCTTAAATTTTATCAGTAAAATACTAACTCATAGAATTGTATGAATTAACTATAAGGCACACACATAGCTTCCCACCATTGTAGCTTAATAAGTTACACTACTGCACTATTGATGTTATGAGTGCTTCATGGCTGCTCATTAAGATGGATCAAACCAAAGACACTTAAAGAGATCATGGTGACATTTAGGCCTTTTGGTGGTAGTTGAGTAAAATTGTAGAATAATAAAGTTTCCATTACTGTAAAGAAAGTAGATTAAATCCTATGTTGTGTGACTTGCCTAAATGTCACATAGCTTGCTAGTGACAGAACCAGTACTAACGCTCTCTTTGTAGTCCTTATGACATGTTAAATGATTGTCTTGCCTAATAACAATGGTGACAATAGCTAGCACTTAAATTGTACTTACTATGTGCCATGAACCGTCTGTCCGAAGTGCTTTATGTAGATCATCATTTAATTCACACAACAACTCTTTGTTGTAGATACTATTTTCTACAGGTGAACAAAAATGTGGTGTTTTAGCTTGCTAGGCTGCTCCAGCAAATACCATGAAATGGGTCAACTTAAATCATGGGGATTTATTTGCTCATGGTTTGTGGCTGGGAAAATGTCCATATCAAGGCATCATCAAGGCGATGCTTTCTTTCCAAAGACCAGCATTCTGGGGCTGGCTGCTGGCAATCCTTGACTCCATATGGCAGGGTGCAAGGCAGCATCTGTGGTCTTTCCCTCTTCCATGTTTCACTGATTCCAGCTACTTATTTCTGTGCCTTTCTCTCTCTTATGTCTAAATTCATTACATTTATAAAGAACTCCAGTAATCAGATTAAGACCCATCGTGATTGGGTTGGGTCACACCTTAAGTAAATTATCAAAAGGTCCTACTTTACAATGGGTTCACACCCACAGAAATGGATTAAATTTGAGAACATATTTTTTTCTGAGGTACCTACAGCTTCAAACCACCACAGATGGTTAAGAGAAACACCAAAGATCACATAGCTATTCAGTGGCAGAAAGGAGACTTTAAACACAGTCCATTGGGTACTGGAGTCCACACTTTAATTGCTATACTGTCCTTTATCCTATACTGTTAGCTCCTTGAGTACAGAAATTGTTTTATTTATTTCTCTGCCCAAAGCCACCACAGGTGTTTAATAAATGCATGGTGGGAAATTTCACCTCTTGGTTCAGAGTTCTTTCCCATGTATTTTATGAAAAACAAAAACAAAAACAAAAAAAACCCATGACTCTGTGATTACTTTATTAATCATTTTATTAAATCTGCTCATTTTAATTAATCTATAATATCTTTTTCATAAACAGTAATATAAAATGAATTCTTATTTGTTGAGGATTAGAGAATAATATATATGAAATAATTTCTTTGAAAGCATTGTAAAATTCATAGGGTGAAAGAAAAAGGCATTAAATGACTCTTTAAGATAGGGAAGAAGAGAAAACTGAATGGGATAGACATGTTAGGAATCTTAATAGTTGGTTGGTTATTTTTATACACTACTTAAAGGATAACCAGATTGCAGCATGGCTGAAAATATTCCTTGTACAAGTTCTCCCTGTTGTCTGACAATCAGTGTTAGATTAAAGAAAACTGTCACCTCACGCTAAATACAGCAAAAGTGTTTTTTTTTTTTTTCTCTGAAAGTATGTACTTTTTAAATGTGTAAACTCATTTTCTCTAGAGATAGAGTCCAGAGCTCTCAGTCTCACTGAAGTCTATGGACCCCAGAAAGTAAAAACATTTAAAACTCATACTTATCACCTCATCCAGGGAACCTTCTTTGTCAAATCTCCTGCCACGAACACTCTCCATCCTAATGAGATACCCACAGAGCTCTGGTCAGTCTGTCGTGATACTTGTCACACTCTTCTCCACTGCTCCCTCTTGGTCTTCTCCACTAACTGAGGACTTCTCGAGGGCAGGCACTGTGCCTTCTATTTCTCTTCCTTAACACACAGCTCAGGGCCTGGCACCTGGAATTTACTTGATGGGTTTATTGAACATACAAATTAATGAGCAAGCAGGAGACCCCAGTGTGCTTTTAAGAAATTATGCTTATGATTGAATTAGGAAAACATTTGAAGACGTGAAAGTTGGTACTGAGGGTATAGGTAGAAGGATAGATGGATGGATGGATGAATGGATGGATGGATGGATAGGTAGATAGATAACCATCCATTCAGCACAATTTTATTGAGCATCTTTGTGCCAAGAAATATTCCGTATTCTAGGAGCTTCAGCATATAGCATTAAACCAGAGTTAGAGTGCCCAGACATGGTGAGCCTTCATTCACTAATCAGAATTCACTAATCTGAACTAATTACTAGCCACAACTGTGAATATACAGTCTGTAAGCAGGGATTTCTGTGCTTAGTACGCCATTGTATGCTTTGCAATAAAGAAAAATACCTAAAAAGAATTAAAGCAATAAGAAGGCCAACTGTTTCATAGATCCTTTAGATAATATTCTTTGCCAGTAAATATTATTTGGTTTTCAATTTCATTGTGATTTTTCCGTTCTGATGGCATAAATAAGATAGTTTTTACAGATTATTTTGATTCCTTTATATTGACTTATATTTGCTATGAAACAGACAGTGGTTATTAAGGCATTTAATTAATACTGCTTACATTATTATTCTATGTAGAGAATTATTAGTACTATTTCTGGCCTGTGTTATCTGATCTGCAGTTCTCCAGTGTTCTCATTTTTTTCTCTCTGTCTTGCACATCATTTATTGAATTAAGAGGTAGCTGGTGTGTCCTGTGCTTGGCCTGCAAGTGTTTGGGTGAACTAAAAAACCAAGTGTGGGACCATGATTTCATAGAGATTTGATTGTATGAACCACAGTTGCCCTGTGTCTAGTAATACTATAAATGCTCTTAACAAACTCCAGTTACATAACTTGCTGGGCCAACCAAGTTTTCCATTCCCTTGGTAAAACATGCTGAGTCACTGTCCTTGACATAAGGACTACCCTAAAGTCAGTAGGATACTTTCTAGTTTGCCTGCTCATGCCTGTTGAGTTATATTTTATAAAAGATTTGATTTGACTAATTCTTAACCTGTTAAGATCTGTTGTGCTTGTACAATTACTTATAAGTATTAATAATTTAATTAAAATTATTTAAACAGATGATTTGAATTCAAGAAAATGGTTGGTTGTTTCTGTAACAGTAATGTTAAGTACTTTGGAAAGAATCTATAAATGTGATCCACCAAAAAAAAAAAAGTGCTGTTGAATTAGATGTGATTGAGGCAACTAAAAGAATAAAATTAGAGCAATCCAGGAATCTGCACTTAAACAGCTTTGTAAGTATCTTGAAATTATTGGCCTACTTAAAAAAATTGGAAGTCAAAGACAAGGCTTTGTGTGTGACTTATGCCAAAAAGACAGTTGAAAATCTTACCATTTGGGTCATATGCAAATATAAATCTTTCATTCTACATCAGAGATCAGTGAATGAGTTTATATCTATGTGTTTTAATTTTAAAAAAATGTTTAAGGCTTACATCAACTTTCAATTTTCTGCTTTAACTGACTTTTTTGATATCCTATTGATTAGAAACAGTAATAGACTTGTTATACCTGCCTTCCCTTGTTATTATTTTTCTAAATCATTATTTGCAAACTGTTTCCTGTAAGTTGATAATGTTAGTATAATATTTATATATAAAAAATCCCTAGTACTTTCTTCCAAAAATGACCTTTATTTAAATACATAAAAAAACTAAAAATATTTATAAAATTTATGTTGTTTTATGCATGAGTATAAAAGTATAATTTTGAACTACACATTGCTGCACAAGCAGTACTTGTATAGATATCCCATTCTTCTCTGGACTTAGGTAGTGAAGCCTGAACTTAAGTTAAAAAAGCAGTTATATTGTGTATTCATTGTATCAGCTATCTCTTAATTAGATATATTAGTCTATTCGATGATTGCGTCTTTGTATCTTATCTTAAAACAAATGTTTATATTATTCATTATGTTTATTGTATACTTTATATTTATACAAATCATTTATCTGTAGTTGAAAGAAGAATGGCTTAATAGAAGAGCGGAATCTTATGGTTCTGAAATTATTACAGTTTGTCTAAATTGGATCCAGACAGGCTCACATTGGTGAGAGCTCTTAAATCTCTGTCAGTATCAGTTCACGCCCCCATGGCCACTCCCCACTCCCCCACCCCTTTTTCCCCACATCACTGACTCATTAGAGAAACTGGGTTATTACCTTGTCAACTATTCCATGTTCTGGATTTTGCTAATTAGTTTCTTGTGGTGGGATTCATATTATTTTCAATTTCCCATAATTCCCCTCCCCCCCCCCTTTTTAGGAGGTACCTGGGATTGAACCTGGGACCTTGTACATGCGAAGCAGGTGCTCAACCACTGAGCAACACTTGCTCCACCTATAACTCCTTGCTTGTAATCAGGTTGAATGTTTGGGCAAGAATATTTCATAAGTGGTGTTGTGTGCTTTTTGTTGCAGCATGTCAGGAAACACATAATGCCTGTTTGTCCAATATTTAATGATGCTCAATTTGAAAAGCGAGTTTAGGTAGTGTCAGTCTGTAACAGTTTGGCATTATTTATGAATTCCAAAAATAGATATTAGATTATGTTTGTAAGCTGGTCTGTTCCTCTGGGCGTGATTAAATTATGATTAGGGCTTTGACTGGGCCACGTCAGTAGGGTGTTGAGTCCCAGCCCCATGATGGGTGGGGACTCACAGATAAAAGACATGGCAAAGGACAGAGTTGGAGTTCTTTTGCTGAGTTTTGAGCTGGAGCCCTGGAAGTGAACACACAGGAGAAGAACACAGAGGAATAGAGACAGTTCCTTAGACATGGCAGAAGCCTCGGGGGAAGAGAGACAGAGCCATTTTCCCGATAGTCTACAGCTGACCTTGTGGAGAGAAGCAAGCATGAGCCCAGAGACAATCGAGCCCTGGGGAGAGAGACAAAACCTAGAGAGCCTGATGACCTACAGCTGATATTTTAAGAAGTTGGGAACATGGAAACTTAAGAGGAAGAGGAAAGCTGAACGTTGGCAGCCATCTTGCCCCAACACGTGGCAATAGACTTTAGTGAGGGAAGTAACTTAGGTTTTTTGGCCTTGTAACTGTAAGCTTCTATCCCAAATAAATACCCTTTATAAAAGCCAACAGATTTCTGGTATTTTGCATCAGCACCCCTTCGGCTAATACAAAGTCTGATCCGTTTACCCTGTTCCCCATCAACTTTCCACCTCATTATTTAGAGCCCATGAATGAATGATTGCTTATAGCCACAGGTGACAATGCCAAAGAGCCAGCAAAGAATGAGCATCATTGGACAAAACAAAAGCCAATTGAACATGTGTTCAATGTTTGAAGAAGGATGAGTCTATGGCAACTCAAAAAGTATGTTAAATATAAGTTGGCCAAGAGTGTCATCTCCTATACCAAGGATAAAACATAATCCAATATACAGTGTCCAGGAGAAACACAGAGGGGCAGTGGGGAACTAGGAAAAGAATACTGCATTATAGATAGACTTCTTCATTGATGGTTTCTGGATTTTTATCTTCTTGCTTTGGATGGTCTTCATTTCTAATTTCTTTATCTCATAATTTTTGTTGCATACTGTACATTTTAATATTTTAAAGTGTTAACTGGGATTTAGTCCCTTAGCTCTCTGTTCCTTAAGTTTGTATACAGCTAGTGATATGACAGAGATTTCCTTGAGGGCCAGGAGCTAACAAAAACAAACTAATGCATAAAATAGCTTGGCTCTGTATTGGCTGGTGCTCGCCTTCAGAATTTAGCCCTCCTAACAAGAAGATCAGCCTGAGGGTGAAAGTAAAGTGCAGGGTGCTCTCAGTCTTTTCTGAGCCTGAGTCTTGTACTAGGCTTGTGCTTGCTCAGGGTCTTAGGAATTCCCCCATTTACAGGAAACCAGAATATGCTCCAGGCTGCTTTGACTTAATTGTTTCTTATACTGCTTTAGCTGTACACAAGCTGCTTCTGCCTGCAGGGCAAGTTCTGAGAGGGCGAGCCACAGACAAGTTTCCTGGTTCAGTCATTCAGGCTGCCACCCAGCAGATGGGCACCGATATACAGGCACTGCAGTATGCACACAGGGGCCACTCTGGAACAGATCCAGGGACCCACAATGGGAGCTCAGGCTGGCTCCACACTGCACAAGGGAGGGGAGAGCAGAGGGGTCAGAAAGAGTATCATGAGCTTCTCCTACCATTTTTAAAGCTGTGTTTTCTTGTTTTGGTGCTTGCCTAGTTACTACAACCCTGTAACCGTTTTCCAGTGTTTTGAGGAAGATGACTCTGCCAGTTTTTGCTAGTTGTTCAAAGGTTCTTTGGGGGAACATCTTGTACCACCTGGAGCATCTTGCAGCACCATCTTGGTTGACTGGAGTACAGAGAGCTGGACTTCTTTAAAGAAAAACTTTGCTCATTAGCTATTTATTTCTTCATGCATTCTATTTCAGGCACCATAAATGCTTGGCTCTTTCCCTAAATTTTCAAGGTAAAGAGTGGTACCTTAGCAACATTCAATAGGGACCAATTAGTTTAGTTTATTATTAAGAACACATAGATTTTAATTTATTTTATGTGTTTCAATCCAAATATAGTTATTCTTTTGATCAGATTGCCCCATCTAAGGCCAATCAGAGCCTTTTCCAGTTTTCTCCCAAGTCCCTTTGACATGGCTGCAGTAGTCTGTGATAACTTCGTAGATCCTGGGACATCTTGTCTGCTAGAAGGTCTTGCATGGTTCCTGGCCCATACCTGGAGTCAGCCTTTTTGTCCAAGTAACCCTGGTTCCACCAATACCTTTGATGGGAAATTTATTTACAAACCTTAAGTATATGTTCACTGATGCTAGAGAGGACTTTTCAGTGGACAACTCAATAATATGCTTTTTTTTTTTTTTTTTTT
>JAQZBX010009036.1:0-13864 GCA_029593785.1 Cabassous unicinctus | reverse complement strand
ACACAGTATTTGCCCTTTTGTGTCTGGCTTGCTTTGCTCAACATAATGTCCTCCAGGTTCATCCATGTTGTCATATGCTTTATGACTTCATTTCTTTTTACCGCTGCAAATAATATGCATTTTTGAAAGGAGAAAATCATGTCCATACGTAATATTTTCCATCAAAATTAAGATTACATTGTTTTTTTTAAGTCCTTTGATTTTGTACATATCTCTTCTCACACCAAAAATCTTGATTCCTAATGATATATACTTATGTACTTATCTATACAAATAAATTTATTTGCTTTATCCTACAATATGCCAATAATAATTTCAACATAGTCCTATTACTAAAACAGTTTTAGAATTCTTTGCATTTCTAGTTGCCCTTAGAACGTATCTTACTAGGCCCATACAATTTAAAAATGATTTTTAAAAAATGTTTATATTATATTACAAGTGTATTATATTACATGTGTATTAGTCAGCCAAAGGGGTGCTGATGCAAAATACCAGAAATTGGTTGGCTTTTATAAAGGGTATTTATTTGGGGTAGAAGCTTAGAGTTATTAGGCCATAAAGCGTAAGTTGCTTCCCTCACCAAAGTCTGTTGCCACTTGTCGAAGCAAAATGGCTGCTGATGTCTGTGAGGGTTCAGGCTTCCTGGATTCCTCTCTTCTCAGGGCTTGCTTCTCTCCAGGCTCAGCCTCTGCTATCTCCACAAGGCCAGCTGTAGACTCTCAGGTGAACAGCTTGATTCTCTTGCTGGAGCCTTTTCCCTTTCCTTACAACCAAGCACCTCTGTGTGCTTACTTCTCAGGGCTCCAGGATCAAAACTCCAACATCCCTTCTCTGCTGTGTGGTTTCTCTGTGAGTCCCTGCCCACCTAGGGGGTGGGGACTCAACATCCTACTGACTTGGCCCAATCAAAGCCTTAATCATTATTTAATCAAGAAAAATCAAAACCTCTGAATCCAATATAATCTAATATGACCAGAGGAAAAGACCAGTTCACAAAGATAATCCAATATCTACTTTGGAATTCATAAATAATGCCAAACTGCTACAGTATCTTACAAAAGCCTCACTTTCATCCCTGTTCCTTTCCTACCACGTAGACAATACTTTTTATTGATTTTTGGGTTATTGTTGCATAATTTGTTATATTATCTCACCCCCTTCATTCCTTGTACAAAGAGTAGCATACTTAAAATACTATTTTAATTTATTTTTCTTTCTTTAGCAATATATTCCAGAGTTGACTGCCTATTAGAGTTCTTACTCATTTTTATGACTGCATAGTACTCCATTGAGTGGATATACCATAGTTAGACATTATCTACTCATTCTTTGCTATTTGATTTGCTTCTAATCTTTTGCTTTTAAAAATTGCTGTAATGAATAACCTTATGTTTAAATCATTTCATAGAGTTTGCAGCAACTATTTAATATAGGGATTAACAGCCGTTTAGAATTGGTGCTACAAGACTTGATTTCTTCTCTGGTTACATTGTAATATTCTTCTAATAATAAAATGGCTTGGAGGTAGTGGGAAAACTCTATGATTAATTCTTCCATGAGGAAAGGTAAAGGGGTTAGTAAGGTGCTTGGCCTAGAGACACCCATTGTAAATGAGAAAACCATAGGCTTTGAGTGTGACAATGTGCCTTTCTTATCTGTTCGTGTGAACAGCCTCTTAGGAGGAAATGAGTGAATGAAGAAATGGCAGAGACTTCTTGAGTTTTAACTCTCGTACTATGTTGTATACTGAGTAATGTGATAGATATTTTAATAAGTTTTATCTAACCAAAAAAAAAAAGCTTTTAAATTAAATGCTTTGATGCTTATATATATGTCTATAATTTTCCAACAATAGTTATTTTACATAAATCCAGAGGTAGGGGCCTTTAATAGACATTAAAAACTGTGCCCCTTGTTTCTTATTGGGAAAATAATATGTTTTACCTATACTTCTTCATTTTAACAGGGTGGATATTTTCTTATCTCAGCATTGTTACCTCTGTATTGATATGTCAGGTTTGTGTTATGAATAATAGAATTTGCATTTTTAAATCAATCCATATTGCTTTCATTTGGATATCTTTCATTGTATCTATAGATGAGAGCCTTCTGGCTCAGTTTTACAGTCTATCAATGAGGTTCTGTGAGGGTAAGAGCTTTGTAGTAATTGGCCATTTAATAGAACAATACTTATTGATGGGTATCATATGGTTCTCAAACTGTAATGTGCTGTACACCAGCATTTATTACCTGGGCCCCAATCTCACATTCTATTTAAATAGGTACAAAGTAGTATCACCCAACCAAACCTCTATTATAAAGTTCCACAGGTGATTCTAATGGCCATCAAATTTTGAGACTAGTTATCTTAGGTGTCTTTTTATTGTAACTTTTAATTTTGTAATAGTTTAAGACCCTCAAGGAGTTGCAAAAATAGTACAGAAAGCTTCCATGTAACCTTCCCCCAGCTTCCCCCAATGATGATATCCACCATAACCATAGTTCATTGTTAAAACCAGGAAACTGACCTCAGAAAAATATGATTAATTTGAGTACAGATCTTATTTGTATTTTGCCAGTTTTTATGTACATTCCATTGTTATTATTATTAATCTTGGTTTATACTTCTCTGAAAATTTACCACATTTGTAGGTTCCTGTAACATTACTACAATCAGAATACAGAACTGTTCCCTCTTGACAAAGAAAACTCCCTTTTGTTATCCCTTTCTAATCATAGCTTGAAAGCCTTAACTTTTTCACTTTGGGACTGTTACATAAATCATTATAATTTGTAACCCTTCAAGAGTGATTTTCACTCAGCCTAATGCCCTTGAGATATATCCAAATTGTTGAATGCATCCATAGTCCATTCCTTTTTATTGCTGAGTAGTGCTCCACTGTATGGATGTACCAGAGTCTGTTTATCCATTCACCCACTGGAAGATATATGGGTTGTTTCCAGTTTTTGGGTCAGTATGAAGAGAATTTCTATAAATATTCATGTATAGATTTTTGTGTGAATGTAAATTTTCATTTGTCTAGTGTAAATATCTATGTGTAGATTACTGGGTCATATGGTAAGTGTCTGTTTAACTTTATTTGGCACTGACGAACTATTTCCCAGAGTGGCTGTACGAGTTTGCATTTCTCATCACACCAGCAAAAGAGGTTGCATTACTCCGCATCCTCGTCAGCACCTGACATTATCAGTATTTTTTTATTTAGGTGTATAGTGGTATCTCCTCCTAGCTTTAATTTGCATTTCCATAATGGATGATGATGTTAAACATCTTTCCATGTGCTTATGCAATTTCTTCATAACTTCACTGATAAAGCATCTGTTCAAGCCTTTTGCCCACTTTATAATTGGATTGTTTGTTTTCTTACGTTCAGTTTAGAGTGCTCTCCATGGTGGATATATCTTTTTATTATTATTATTATTATTATTATTATTAGAGAAGTTGTAGGTTTACAGAAAAATTGTGCAGAAAATACAGAGTTCCTGTATACCTGCCCCATTATTAGCATTTTGCATTAGTGTGGCACCTTTGTAACAATTGACGAGAGAATATTGTTATAATTATACTAACTGTAGTTCAAAGTTTAAATTGGGGTGCACTATTTGTGTTTTATAGTCCTACGTTGTTGGTTTTTAATATTTTATTCTAGTAACATATACACCACCTAATATTTCCCCTTTAACCATGTTTCAGATATATAATTCAGTGGTGTTAATTATATTTATAGTGTTGTGCTAATATTGCTGCTATCCATTACCAAAACTTTTCTATCACCCCAAAAAGAAATTCTGTACCAATTAAGCATTCACTCCCATTTCCTATCCCCACCCTTACCCCTAATAACCTGTATTCTAGTTTCTGACTCTATGAATTTGCTTATTCTAATTGTTTCATATCAGTGAAATCATACAATATTTGTCCTTCTGTGTCTGGCTTATTTTACTCAACATGATGTCTTCAAGTTTCCTCTGTATTGACATATATATTAGAACTCCATTTGTTTTTATGGCTGAATAATATTCCATTGTGTATATATATATACCAATTTATCCATTCACCTGTTGATGGGCACTTAGATTGCTTCCATCTTTTGGTAATTGTGAATAGTTCTGCTATGAACATCAGTGTACAAATATCTGTTCAAGTCCCTGCTTTCAATTCTCTGAATGTACACCTAGAAATGGGATTGCCGGGTTATATGGTAATTCTATGCTTAACTTTCTGAGGAACTGCCAAATTGTTTTTCACAGAGTCTGCACCATTTTACTTTCCCAAACACAATAAACAAGTGTTCCCATTTCTCCACATCCTCTCCAACACTTGTTTTTTCTTTTTCTTTTTTTTTTAATAGTAGCCAATCTAGTGTATGTGAAATGGTATCTCATGATTTGATTTGCATTTTGTTAATGGCTAGTGATGTTGAGCATCTTTTCCTGTGTTTTTGACCATTTGCATATCTTCTTTGGAGAAATGTCCGTTTAAGTCTTTTGCCCATTTTTAAATTGGGTTGTCTTTTTGTTGTTGAGTATGTCTTTTATTGGATGTGATTTGTAATTGTTTTGACCTAGTCCTTAGTTTGTATATTTCTTTTTTGCTTTTTATTTGGAAATAATTTTTAACTTATGGGACAGTTGCAAAAAATAATACAAACCCCATACAGAGAACTCCAGCATACCCTCACCCTACCCCCAGATACCTAGATCCACTAATTTTCAGCATTTTGCCACCTTTACTGCCACTTCTTCCTTCCTCCATCTCATTTTCCCTCCCTCCCTCTCTTTATTTCCTTCATATCAGTCTACCTGTCTTCTAAACATTTGAGAGCAGACTGTACACCTCATAGTACTTGAATATGTAATGCTTCCTTGTACATTTCCTGTGAATAAGGATATTCACTTATGTAGTCATCTTAAGTGCAGTTATCAAGTTCAAGAAATTTAACATTGGTATAAAGCTTACGTTCTATATTTTGCCTTTTAGATCCTGTAGGAAGTAAAATGTGGAGTTACAAATAAAAAATACAATAGTACTGGCATTTATATTTACCCATGCCATTATCTCTACCGGAGATTTTTTTTTTTTTTTTTTTTTTTTTTTTTTTTTTTTTGCTTTAACACCTTGAATATGTCTTTCCACTTTCTTTTTGCCTCCATGGTTTCCAATGAGAAATTGATACTTTTTTAGGCTCCCTGGAATATGACACATTGCTTCTCTCTTGTGGCTTTCAGATCTCTCTTTTTATCTTTGGCATTCAACAGTTTGGTTATACCATGGTGTGCAGTGTGGGTGTATCTTGCATGGAGTTTGTTGAACATATAGGATGTGTAATCAGTGTCATTCATTAAATTTGGGAAGTTTTAGCCATTGTATCTTTGAATATTCTCTCTGCACCTTTCTCTCTTTTGTTTCCTTCTGGGACTCCCACAATGCATATATTGGTATCCTTGATGGTGTCTCACAGTTTCTTCAGGTTCTGTTCACTTCTCTTCATTCTTTCCTCCTGCTCCTCAGACTGGTGATTCAAGTTCACCTACTCTTTCTCCTGCCAGCTCTGTTTAACCCCTCTAGGGAATTTTTAATTTCTGTTACTGTGGTCTTCAGCTTTGTTTGGTTCTTTTCATAATTTCCATCTCTCTATTGATATTTTCTTTGTGTTCATCTATTGTTTTCCTGATTTCTTTTAGTTCTTTGTCAATGTTTCCTTAGCTCCTTGTGCCTATTTAGGACCATTTTTAAAAAGTCTTTGTCTGGATAAAAATACAAATAACTAGAGAGAAGGAAACAGAATAGTAGCTATGTACAGTAGGGGAAGCATAGAGAAATTGAGAGATGATGGATTTTGTTTGTTTGGTTTTTGTTTTTTAGAATTATTATTACTGGAATAATGAAAATGCTCTAAAAATGATTGAAGTGATGAATGTACAACTATGTGATTATACCGAATAGCATTGATTGTACACTTTGGATGGATTTATGTTTTATTAATGTGTTTCAATAAAATTGATTTAAAAAAAGTCTTTGGACTATCCCAGGTTCTAATCCTCCTCATTAATTGTTTCTGATGCTTTAATATTCTCCTTTGCCTGGGCCATCACTTCCTGTTTCTTTGCATGTTTTATAATCTTTTGTTGAAACCTGGATTTTGTGTGTGTTATTTATTAATTTTTTCAATTTTATTGAAAAAATAAAGTAGTTCTTTTAGCTCATATTTGGTGAAAACTGTAATTACTGGAAAATTGGTTTGGAAAATTCATTTCCAGGAGTTTTCCATTGAGTGTTACTCTTGAGTATAGTTTACCCTGACACACTGCTCCCCAACACAGATTTAAAATTTTAACCGAGGTTAATGGCTAAATGCTGTTTAATATTAACCGAAGTTCATTTTTGGGAGTGTATTATTGACATTGTGACTACAAAGTAACTTTTGCTTTCATTTTATGGTTGGCTAATCTATCAGTGTGCTTACTTGGCTGATATATACAAACCCACTATTTAATATGCATATATGCACATATTTTCACAATTGTAATTTCCACATTTAAAGATTTTAATTCCTTACCTAGCTTGCTTTGAAATTTGGAAAAGCATTTCAGCTAAGAATTTTTTTAACCTCCTTTGGGAGCAGAAATTCTTTCTTTACATTTATTATTTACTGCTTCAGAGAATATAATATGAGGAAACAATCTGTGATTAAGTTTTGTTTTGAAAAGTAGAAATATATCTTTAATAAAACTTTTTATACTTTATCTTTAAGTGGTAAGGAACGGAGAGGTGTAAATAAATTGCAATTTTTCCTTTCCATGCTTTTGTTAATAATTTCATTTGCTAATTGTAGTGTCAGTTGTATTTTTATCACTTTTTGAATAAATTTTCTTAGAATAAACAGACTCTCTCACATACATTGGCTGTAAGGCAACAAACACAAAGTGCAAAAAGAAGCTTTTAACAGAGGATGCTGAGCCCAAGTACTACTGCCCTTTGATACTGGGCAAAAGGTTATGCACAGATCGTAGGGAACAGCAGGTAAGCAGGTTTGAGATGTTGGTTATTGAGATAAATTCTTTGGTAATTTCTATAAAGGTTTATGAATTTTATAAGGTACTGTTCAAACAAAGAATAGTATGGTTAGGGGAACAAAAGTAAAATACTTGGCACAGTTGCTGGAACTGGATAAATATTCAGTTAATGCATATATTTTGGAGGGCCCATTCAGGTTCTCTTTGTCATTGTTTAGTTTGACTCCTTTCATTTGTAGGGTACTGGTATCTGAAAACCTGCTCTGGTCTGTCTTTAATCTGCCCACTCTTTCTTTATATAGAACTGAGCACACAGTGAGTGCCCAATAAATGTTGTTGATTTTCTTGCAACTTATTGTTTACATTGCTTTCAAGTCTGCTTTTTAAAGTTTGCTCAATTGATTTGATTAATTTTATGTCTCCTCCTTTGATTTGCCCATTTCTACTGGAGGCTTTCCTTCCTTCCTTCTTTCTTGTTAATGTTTGACTTTCCTAACTTTGTGGAAAATAAACATCCTCTGTAAGATATTTAGGAAAACCCAGACACAAACTGGATTTGCAGTGACATTTTGGGGGCAAATATGAGAAATTTAACGTTTTGTTTTTAATTTAGAGATACATTTTTCTATTGTATACCTTGATGTGTGTGGTAGTTACTTTAGTGTATACACATGTAAAAATGTATATACTCTGATTTGTGCATTTTTTTGTATATGAATTATACCTTAGTAAAAAATAAATATCAGGGCGAAATATGTTTTCCTTCCTTTCATAAGGAATTTCCTTCTTTGATAAATGGAAGAATAAAAATAACAGTGGAGATTTAGTTTTGGAAAAGTTATTTTTAAACTTTTTAATGCTTTTAGGATTTGTTATATTCATGAGTCTGAGGCCTTCTTAAATTTAAATGTACTTGATTGACCTATGTAACAACCTTCAGCAGTTTCAGAGTTTAAAAAGTTATTATAGGGGAGCAGATGTGGCTCAAATGATTGAGCTCCGTTTTATCATATGGGAGGTCCTGGGTTTGATTCCTGGGGCCTACTGGTGAAGGCAAGTGGGCCCGTGAGGAGATCTGGCCTGTGTGGAGAGCTGACGCAACAAGATGACACAACAAAAAGGAGGCACAGAGGAAAAAGACAATGGGAGACACAACAAAACCAGGGAGCTGAGGTGGCTCAAGTGATTGAGCGCCTCTCTCCCATGTCAGAAGGTCCCAGGATTGGTTCCCGGTGCCTCCTAAAGAAAAGATGAGAAGAGAAGACAAGCAGACACAAAAACGCACAGGGAATGGACACAGATTGCAGACAGCGAGCGCAAGTGGCAAGGAGGGGGATAAATAAAATAAAAAATAAATCTTTAAAAAAAAGTTATTATGAGGGAGTATCATTAGTTATAATTGCATACTTACTATATGCCAGGTGTTAGCAAGATCAGTGGTTCTCAAACTTCACGACACTTTAGACTCACTTGGGGAACTTAAAAAAAAAACCCTACAAACTAGTTAAGTCAGAATTTAATTTAGTGGGACCTAGGCCTCCATAGATTCTTAAACTCCTCAGGTGAGCCCATTGTGTAGTTAAGTTTGAGAACTACTGTGCTGGACAATGAATATAACTAATCTCATTTAACCCTCTCAGCCACTCTGTTAGAGTTTTTGCAGTTGAAGAAATTTAATCAAAGAGATTAAATGACCTAATATGTGTAGATCCAGACACAGACTTGAAACTTTAAGCCCTTTCTATCAGTAACTCTTCATAATTAATAGGGATATTTTTCCTTTATAATTGCAAGTGTATAGCTTTTTTTCCTATCACCCAGACCTTTCTGGAATGTTTAATGTTGTCATTGGAAGATAATATTGTATGCATTTAGCGAGCATGGTATTTTTTTTTCCCATTGCCATACCAGCCACATCCCACCACCAAATAAGGATAAAAGCCAAATTATACATTTATTATCTAAAGCACTAATTTAAAAAATATAGATATTTGGATAAGAGTTTATTGATTCAATTATTCAATAACAGACATGCCCAGGAATAAACTATTAGCCTATCGACTTTTATAAAATCAAGACTTATTGGGTGTTTTTATTTTATAGCTGTCTTGGATATAGAATCAAAATAAAGACTTGAAACCTGGCTTTTGGAATTGAGAATGTTATTGGGATATCACTAATTGCTGAAGAAATTTTCCCAAAATTTACCTAGTGATGGGTAGAGGGAGAATGGAGAGAGTGAATTGTGTTATATAGATCTCATTGGATGGCTAGATTAGTGAACATTAAACTTTTCCTTACCAGAATTGTTTTTAGGAAATTTTATTTTTTCTATTGGAATAAGTATCTGGTTAAAATAGAAGACTAAGAATTGCTTCATGAAATTACTTGGAATATACCTCTTAAAATAAAGCCAAGGAAAAATAGGTTTCCAGTGTATGTATATACACCCACATATATTATATTAGGCTAGGTGAACAAAAGCTGGTCTATGTTTATTAAAGCCATGAAGAAAAAAAAAAGAATAAGTGAGAACAATTTGTAAGATATATTTGCAAATTTCTTTTGCATTGCTTAATGACTTTTATATATATATCAAAGTATAACAGACTGAGAAATATTGCCCATTTGATTATATAACTTAAAAGACCAGTGTATTTAGAAGCACGTGAATTATCTGATTTGATTTAAGAAATATCAGTTTTTGAGTTAAGATCCAAATAAATATAAAGAATCCTGTCTGGATTATGATAACTGTGTCACAACAAAAACTTTATCTACTCCTGCTAACCTTATCCTTGAAGGCCTAGTATTACAAAGATATTCTATTATATTCCTGAATCTAACTTTCCCTAATTGCTAAGTTCTGAAAGTAGTAATAAGGGAAGATTTGGGAAGAGCATAATATAACAAACAATGGACAAACCTCATGAAATTTGCATGTAAATAGATTTATTCTTTAAGAAATAATTGATCACACTCTGGAAAAGGTGATGCTCTAATCAAAAATCCAAAAAAATGTTCATGATTTCTGACTCAAACACAGGCTAGCTCAGGGTGCTTTATTTCTGCATGGTATTAGTTACTTAGTTACTTGCTTTACCCTTTCTCCCATCTTAGAAATGCTGGAGAGCAGTAGCTGTGTCTTTTCTTTGTATTTGCCACTGCATATACACAGTGTCATGGGTATGCTAGATCATTACAGCTATTTAATGAACAAAAGCATCTATACAAGTGTCATACTATAAATATGAACAAAATACTAAAGGAATTTAAAAAAGAAGAACTTCTTTGGGTGAAACAAAAAAGGTTTTTGAAGGATGAGGCAGCCAGAGAAAGACAATTTTGACTGGTGTAATTGGAATAGGATGTTTGCTAAATGTGAGTAGAACATTTGGCATGAGCAGTGAGTTCTTCAGAGTACAGCAGTATGTGAAACCACCAGAAGCTCTAACTGAGGTATAGGGTTGTTGGAGAACATAGCTCTCTAGCTTCTTGGTTGGGAGAGTGAGGCTGCCATCAGGGTGTCACTGGGGCTCGAGTCTAGTCTGGGGGGTAGGGGGAGGATCTTCTTCCAAGCTCACTCCCATTGCTTTTGGCTGACCTCAAGTCTCACTGGCTGTTGGCCAAAAATATTGGTTTCTTGCCACATGGGCCTCCCCATATGACAACGCACAACATGGCAGCTGGCTTCCCTCAGAGACAGCAAGCAAGAGAGAGTGCCCAAGATGGAAACCATGGACTTTTTGTAACCGAATCTCAGAAGTGACATCCCATTACTTTGCCACATTCTGTTCGCTGGAACTGAGTCACTAAATCTGGACTACACTTACTGGAGGGGTTTATACAAAGAGGTGGGAATCATTAGGGTCCATTTTAGAGGCCACCTATCATATTAGTTTATTTCATTTTACCCAGTATATCCAAAGTATTATTTCAATATGAAATCAATATATAGAAATTATTAATGATATTTAACTTTGATTTAATTAAGTCTATGAAACACAGTATATATTTTAGATTTGTAGTACATTTCTATTCAGTAAATTTTCATCAAATAGTTGATCAGTATTTAGGTTCTATATAATTTACAGCAGAAGATTTACATACCCAAAGTTATTCCAAATATACTTAAATGTTTCTAATAACTGAATCAAATGTCAGGTTTAAAGTATAAGTTAAAATTAAACTAAAAATTTAGCCCCTCAGTCACAGTAGTCAAATTTCAAGTGCTCAAAGTCACTTTGCTACCATATTAGACAACAGAGTTCTAGAAGTTTGAGTGCAAAAGGAAGGTAAGAAATAAAATGGTACTTCAAAGGAGCAGGGGAGTATAAATTTTATTAAGATAATAGAAATCTTCGCACGTGTGTGTGTGTGTGTGTGTGTGCGCCTTGTGAAGAAGGAAAGAGATTGAAGGTGATGGGAACAAGGGTATAATTAATGTGGGTCATCTGGACTGCTGGCCAGATTTAAGTAGAGGTGCAATGGGGGCAAAAAACGAGGTGATGACTGGACTTGTGGTAGGGACCTGGTATTTGGAGTGGTGAAATTAAGTGTGGGAAATTGAAACCAGAAGCTTTTGAAATTTTTCTTATGAGTTTGTCACTGTTCATTTTTTCCTAGAGTATATGCCAAGAGAGAGAAAAGGCAGTTGGAAATGGAATCCATTTTCCAGGCTTTCATTTCCTGTGAGCCTTAGAGGAGACCCTTCCCTGACCTGGACCAGAAATGTTCTCAGGATAGGAGGAGCCTCCTGGGAATGGGGTGTCCTGCCCATGTTACTCTTCCAACCAAATACCATTTGTAAATTAGCTCAGCTACTGTGCTCTGCACCCAGTTATAAAACATCTTGCCTGAGGCCTCCATTTTCAGTCTTTAAAAAAATTACCATGCAAAAATCTTTGTATAGTAGAGGCAGAAAGGATCTGGGATCATCTAGTCCAATGCCTGCGTTTTGTAAATGAGGCAGCACATGTCTCATATAATGGTTATATGGATATGTTGCCAGATTTCCTCTAGGTTCTTGGCTATGTTACATAAAAGAATTTAAGAACATGCCTTACAATGATGAAAGACATAATGCCAAAATTTTTTAAAATTTTATTTTATTATTTCAAAATTTTAAAATTTTTTGTATTTTTAAAAAACTATCATTTTCTTATAAACTTTATTCAGTTATTTGTTGGCTTCATTTTTGAAGAAGTTGTGGATCACAGAAGGGTTACAGCTGTGGCAGGGGAGGATCATTGGTGGGGGATGTCAGTGATGGAGGATACATGGGAGGAAGTTCACCTGGGGCATACCTATAAGGCATATGAATGAGTTCAAGTTGTTCATGTCACGGTGGGTGGAGATCCACACAATAATCAAAAGAATATAGAATTCCAACCCAGGGGAGTTGTGCCATTCTCTAATGAGACAGCAAGAATCTCCTGAGTACAGGGGCAGTGACTAGTAAAGGAGGATGGACCATTGATGCGCCCTTGATATTGATGACTCTGCTTATGAAACTTCTTTTGAAATTGAAACTTAGCCTAGTCTTATACATTGCCTAAGAGTTACCTCCCTAGAGCCTCCTTTTTGCTCAAATGTGACCTCTCTGTAAGCCAAACTCAGCATATCAATGCAATACCTCCCTCCCCCATGCCACCCCCCCACCCCCCGGTGTGGGACATGACTCCCGGGGATGAGCCTGTCTGGCACTGAGGGATTACTACCAAGCACCAACTGGCAATGCAACTGGAAAAAGACCTTGACCAAAAAAGGGTAAAGGGTAAAGACAAATGAGTTTATAAGGCTAAGAGACTTCAAAGCGAGTTGGGAGGTCATTCCAGAGGTTAGGCTTATGCACATCTCAGCAGATTCTCATTGACTGCCAAAGTAAATATTGCCTCAAATAGTGGGGCTCCTGAGGGCTCTGGAGACATCCAGACACTATAGGCAGGGCTGACAGTGCAGGAGCTTGGCACCTTGCCAGTGGGCCCTACTTTGGAATTTATGCTCCCTAGTGTGAAGAGATGAACTCAGTTGTGGTTTCCCCACACATGATTCTTCTGTCCGTTATATTTGAACCTATAGTTAGTACTAGTTGATAGGTGTATGTCCAAGAGACTTAAATCTTTGGGCTTTCCATGTGCCAGTCAGGCCCTGAATCTCACCAGAGTTGCAACACCTACTCTCCAGTTCATTGGACTCACCCAGGACAATGAACAAGGAGATGATGATGTACAATGACCATCCCAAGGAACAGAGAGAGTCTACAACTGCAGGCAAAGTAGTCCCATCCACCTGCCCCATGGGGTCTAAGGCCCCTCTCAATTAGAGGCAGAGTGGGCATCACCATCCCAGAATCCTCAGGATTGAGGAATGAACGATGGACTAGAGTAGACTTACTGCTAGTCTACTCTAGACTTATTGTTATTCTAGCAATGGAAGAACTTTTATCATTGATGTGGAAGCAGTGGCCACCAGAGGTTCTGAGGGGAGGGAGAAGGAAAATAGGTGTAATATGGGGGCATTTTTGGAACATTGGAATTGTCCCGAACGACGTTACAATGACAGATACAGGCCATTATATATCTTGTCATAACTTACATAATTGTGCAGGAGAGAGATTAAACTGTAATGTAAACTATAATCCACACTTAGTGGCAGTGCTCCAATATGTGTTCATCAATTGTAACAAGTGTATCACACTAATGAAGGAAGTTGTTAATGTGGGAAAGTGTGGGAGGGGTAGAGAGTGGGGCATATGGGAATTCCTTACATTTTTAATGTAACATTTAAGTAATCTAAGTGTCTTTAAAAAATTTTTTTAAGT
>JAQZBX010009035.1:36380-47010 GCA_029593785.1 Cabassous unicinctus | reverse complement strand
AAGATTTATTTATTTATTTATTTATTTATCCCCTCCTTGCTGCTTGTGTTTGCTGTGTCCATTCGCTGTATGTTTCTTCTGTGTCTGCTTATCTCCCCCTTGCTGTGAGGTCTTGCTGCATCAGCCCACTGCTCTGTGCAGGCTGGCCTGCCCTCACAAGGAGGCCCCGGGAAGCAAACCCGGGGCATCCCATATGGTAAACGGGAGCTCTATCGATTGAGCCACACCCGCTTCCCTCTCTCACTTCCTTGCTCCACCCCTCAGACATGCAAAGTCGAGGTGCTGGATGTACCTGTACTTTTTGTCTTGACTTGGCTTGGCCCCTGATTGACATCATCACAAAGCCTGGTTCCAACTTCGGCTCAGGCACCAGCCTTGCTCAGCTTCGCACCTGTGTGACCATGGACCCATTGTTCTGCTGGAGTGCTGCCATCCGCCAATGCTAAAGCTGCCCCCGAAGAGACCAGGTAAGCCAGTGTAGAGGAGAGGGCCAAGAGGAAGAGGCCCAATTAGCTCTTGACTGCGCCCCTTGACAAGGAAGTGTCCCCTGTTCTCCAAAGGCTAGATATCCGGCCAACCTTCGTTCCCCATCTGCAGCCATCTGATTATTTAACTGAAGGGGAGAAAATGTAGTGAGAGGCCATCATAGCCTGGTTCTATGTCTGGAAACAAAGACATTTCCTACCGCAATTTCCCCTTCTCCTTTGCCCTTTGGGTTTCAAGGATTAGTGGGTTCTGACATCCCTGTCCTCTGAGCTAAACTGTCTACAAATGACAATTTTAGCACAAAGAGGGTAGAAAGCAGTGATGAGAGAGAGGAAAGCAAGGGGTTACCTCTGAATTCGCTTGATCTGAATTGCTTTTCAGGCCCTCACACTGATATTACTCTTTTGTTTTGTGGGCCTTTGGGTTTGAATGGAGCTCTCTCGTGCATCTCACGAGGGAATGGGGAGGGAAGAATGAAGCACACGTCAATGCAGTGTTGATAATCCTACAACCATTGACCTGAAGAGCTGACCAACAGGGCCCATGCCTGGCTAATCTGCTGTGTCAATGCATATTATTAGCCACCCTCAATTGATGGATTATTGACAAAAAGAGCTGATAGTCTCAGTGTAAGGGCATATTTAGAGAGATTTAATCTGAAAATTACAGTTAGGGTGGAAGGTAATGGTGCCTCCAAAGCCACTGTCTGTCATTGGATCAGGACCAGGAGAAACACCTGCAGAAGGAAGACCCCAAGGCCCAGCTTTCTTCCTATCTGGAAGGTCCCTTCAAGGCTGAGCAACCTGCATGCTCCTCCCCAGACATGTCCTCAGCCCTCCAGTCCTTGCCACGCTCGGCCTTTTATGTCTTAAATTCTATCATCATCAGGGAGTGGAGGGGAAGGAGGGGTTGCAGCAGAGAGCTGGTGAGTGGTAGCACAAATTTAAATTCTAAAACCCCATTCCCCTAGGGGACCATGCTCCCTCACATGCCATGTAAGAATGCCAGTGTTGTTTCTAGGTAGTCATACCATGTCACTGGGCAGAAGAAAGCAACAAGCTAGGCAACAATGCAAGCCAAGCCCTGAGCAAGACACCATGGGGGATGCTCCCTGCCCTCCAACTTGGGGGGACAAGCTGATGATAAATGACATCTACTGAAAGTGGCTGCTGGGGTCTGGTGCAAGGGGTCACCCTGACATTTTTCATGTTCCATTTTTCAATTGTTCTTTAAAGGGCCATCTTCAGCCAGAAGAACCCAAGAGCTTCTAGTGGCACCATTAGAATATTTGTGGCACTGCCACAGTCCTCAGTTTTCATCATCTCTTGTCTTTCATCCCTGTAAATTCAATTCCAGCTGGGGGTTGGTTATGGGGATAGAATGAAAACCTTGCCATGTCTGCATGTTGAAGTCTGATGCAGAAAATAATTAAATCTCCACCCATTTATCTTCCATCTCTAATTCCAACCCATTGTTCTGAGAATGATTTGAGTGGTGTGCTTTTCCCTCCTGCTGTGTAATTTAAAATTGAGTTCACACTTAGCTAACTTTTTACTGTTAAGAATGTTTCTGCAGAACAGTTCTAATTTGAAGCTCAAGCAGAGAGTAGGAGCTGGTATTGCAAGAATGTCAGGGAGTGCCTGGTTTGATGGCTGTGGGGTGGCTGAGTAGTTGCAGATGTGAGCACTTTGGTGGAAGCAACATCCCTAAGACTGGAACGCCTCAAAGCCCTGGCATTTCAGAGTGGGTACAAACCTGGGACTTAAAGTTTCTTTTCCGATGCTACCTTTGGGTGTCAAAGCCAGTACTTGATATACAATATGGTAGCTCTAATGAATCCATTCAATCTAATCTTCATAATCATGGTATCTCTAAGGTAGAAAATTAATTGGATGAAGCTAAATATCCCCTTTTCATGTCAACAAAATTGGTTTTTCTAGGGATTAAAGGATTAACGTGGTGTTAAGTCCCTAAAGAGGTTAAAATACTTTATTATTCATTACAAAACACAAAGATTGGGCTATTTTTTTCTTATGTCACTGTCGCTCATTTCATTAATGTGAGCGCCAAGGAGAACTGCTAATGACAATTTCAGAAGCTCTTAATGCCCTTTAAAATGCATGTCTTCTCTGCTTACAAACTCTTTCTGGGAAAAGAAGCCTGAAATATATTGTGTTAAAGCATTTTACAGCCGATTCTCAGAGCCAAATGACCAGTGGACAGGAATGAGCTTTCAGGTAAGGTATCGAAGTTGTAAAATGTGGCATTTCATACTGATGCCCTCTTAGTTTTTGACCAGAAGAGCACAATTCCCAAGTAACTGCTGAGAAGATATTGCCAGTTTGGGCCAAAGACAATTGGGCTGTGCCATGTCACCACGTCAGAGAGGGGCAGCACTTTTCAAATTAGAATTTATCTACCTTACCCAACCCATATGAAAATGATTGATGTCACTGTGTTCCCCTCAGAGTCTGTACACTTTTGAGTTGGGAAAATCCATATATCCAATGCCAACCTTTTGCACCTAGAGAAACTGAGGCTCGGACCTATGATATGACTTGCTCTTGGTCACTCAACAGTAAGTGGCATGGTGGCACTAGAACCTTGATTTCCTGACTCCAAAGCCTCTTTCTCCCTAATCCAAGGCCCTCCCCTACCTAGTGTGCTGGGGGTAGGGGCGGGGACTCTGACAAAGGGACATTTAACCCAGCCTGCAGCAATCAGGGAAGACTTCCTAGGGACTAGTTTCAAGGAAAATCATCATTTACTGCCTCCTAAACAGCACTCTCTACATTCCTCTCCGTGTATGTGTTTTCTTCTAGATGGTGTGACCTTGCCTTATCTACACCTCCTGAAATTTATTATTCCTTTGAGACCCATTCGAATGCCATCCTCTTATCCATGAATCATTTCTGGATTCCCCAACTTAAAAACACCTCCTTCTTTTGACTCTTGATTTTGTATATTATCTCCATAGTTCTTTATCTTGTCTTATTCTTCTTGTATTATAGTTAGTTTATGTTATTATTTCCAAACACTCAGTCCCATGTTTAACTCACTATTCTTTCTCCAGCCTAGAGCTTTATACATGGTAAGGACAGGTCTGGTGGTGTTTGAATTGATTGCTTTGCAGTCTCTTTGCCTTTATGTGCCACGAAAGAGAACCAGGAGACACCCAGGATGGATTTGAATGGAAGGAGGAGCCACACTTGCAGAACCTGGTGAACAGTGTGTCTACTAGCTGAGAATCTGGTCTTTATTACACTGAGGTCATGGCTGGCTGCTGTGTGACACGGGGACTTTGACATGTGCCCTGGTCTCAGTCTGAGACCTGATTGCCAACATGTGTCTTTCAATATGGGCCTTTGGTCACAAAGCCCTTTACCTGGAGGAGAATGCAGAAACTTGAAGTCAACTCAAGCCACTTTCTTTCTTTTTAACATTTTTGGTATATGACCCCCAGCACAATGTTTGGCACATTGTAAGTTCCCCAAAATATTTGTTAAATGTGTCAAGGGCTCAGTTTGGATCTCTGAAGAGGAATGCCAGAGAGCAATCTCGAAAGGAAGTTTGGTCCTCTTTGGGGAGGGCTTCGTTGCTGGGATAAGGAGATTGTCCCTTGTCTAGCATGAGATGGGGCAGAGGCCTGGTAGCAACAGAGCTGCACTTTGAGAAGAGTAATCAGACTGGTGGGTTAGGATGGATTTGAGGGGTGAGAGCTAGAACCCGAGCACTAGGTTAGGAGAGTCTTCGAGTGCCCTCATTGCTGACGTGACGGGGCCTGGGCCAGGATAAGGACGGTCAGGAAGAAGGCAGGCTGACAGGAAGAGGGAGCTGCAAGGGGAGGGGGGCTTCCTTTTTCTCATGCCTATCTCTCTGTTGGCAAGGGGGGTGGGGGCTTTGTAATGATTATTTCTTGGAGATATGATCCATAAAAATACCTACTTCCTGGTAAAGAGCTTTTAATTTTGCAGGTGCAATAAGCATAAGAAGAGGGGAGAAGTGTTATTTCTGGATCTTCACTGGATGATGCTTAGACCTAGTGAGGTAGAGGGGGTGGCCCAGAGACACACCGGAAATAGACTCTCTACTAAATTATTGGGCAATCCATGCTAATGCACAGTCCGTGTTATAGATATTGTTCATATTACACACTCGCACCTCACCACAACCATCCCACCACCAAACTGCAACAATATCAGTGCAAAAATATTGATCTAGTTTGCAGAATTATAATAGGTGGAAAGTAGCAAGCAACAGTGGCTTACAGAGAAGTCTCCAAGTCAGGATATTGGCTTCACAATCCATGGGCTGAAGGACTTTGGGCAAATTGCCCAAACTTCTCTGAGCTTCAGTTTCCTCCGTGCAAAATGGCGGCAATAATAGAACCTACCTCAAGGGTTTTTTCTGAGGATTGGACAAGAGTATATTGAAATATATTGCTTAGTATCTTATGCACATAGTGTGTATATACAGCATAATATATAGCATATATTATTATATATTACTATATTACTTATATATTATAATATATTAACTTTAGTGTTGACTTTTAAAAGGGAATGTCTTGTATCCGAAATGGAAAGGAGAGCTGAATAGAGCTGAGGCAAATGGGATTTCCCTGCCCAGCAGCAACAGGGAGCTGGGCAGCATTTTAGGGGCAGGAGAATGGAAAAAAGGAACTTTGGCCTCTAATGTATGCTAGCCTCATACAACTTTGCCACCTGGCAAAGGGGCGGGGGTAGTATGATTGCCTGGTATGTGCCTAAGCATCAGCTTGAAAGTCTAGAGAAGCATCTAGTAAAGGACAACAGAAGGCTGGAATTGGATGATGGAGCCTGCTGCGAAGGAAAAGGAAGAAAAGGTGTGTTGCATTTGGAGTGGATGTCCATGAAATGCCTGGAATTAATGGCCATTGCTAACTGTGGGCATCAAAGCAGACTGTTTTTACAGGAAATATTGTAAAACCAATAATTATTGACAGTAATATCAACTCGCATTTCATTCTTTTTTTATTAACAAGTTTATTTCAAAATCACAAAAATGAAAGAACAGAAAAAGGCAGTTCAACCAGTTATGTAAACATTACTCCTAAAAAGTTCTTTTTCAGGCATGTTTATCTCATCTAATTCCATTTGTTAACTCAGTTGTTCCTCTAGTGTTCAGAAAGATACGCAGATGAACATAGATTAGTTAAATAACATAGTCAAGGTCTCATTAATGAAAAAAAAGACGAAGAGAAAAAAAAATGCTTGATTGTATTCAAATCTCAAAAACTGCTCTCCAACCTTTCTCTAGATTCTTTTGATCCAGAAGGTTCTGACCCAACTTTTTTTTTTTTTTTTCCTCCTTCATGTTCCATCTCCTCCCAATTCCCCTTCTACAAACACACCTCAGCACCCCTGGGTGCTTTATCCAGCCGGTGCTCAAACATCTTTAAGGAACAATGGACCAAATGGCCTTCAGGCTGGGAACACTTGCTTCAAACATTCCCAACTCAGGTGGCCCTCAGGCTGACATCAAGTGCCCAAGGTTTGCCCTGATGTGGGATGAGTTCTAGGGATGTGTCCAGCCAATGGACGTGGTGGAGCTGCAGCTGCTGACCAAAATGGGGTAGATGCTCACCCAGTCACTGGCCATGCCCTGGACCAGCCCCACCATGAACAAGCTGGTAGAAGGGTCAGCCCCAGGCACTGTAACTCCAGGGGACATTCCCCAAAGGGCTCCCGAATTAGTCTATGGCCAGGGGAAAAAGGTGAGTGTCACAATGCTTCTTAAGTTGAGAAACTTTTGGTTTGGGGAAAAGGAGGAAGGAGGCAGGCAGGACAAGGAATTGGAGCAAGTTCTGAGCTGACTATGCCGGACTTCAAAGACAGAGAGACCTTTCTGGTATGACGGAAATTCTCCAGAGTCCAAAGGCTCTCTGGAGACAGGTGAAATTTGAAAGACTGAATCTAAGAGCCAGTTAATCAGCTCTCCCTCCCAGTTCTCTAGGCTCTCTCTCTGCTCTAAGTCCCATAAGAATTTAATGTAGCTGGACGTTATTATCTTAGTTTACCACAGAAAAGCCAGAGCTGAAATAAGATTGAATGTTATGCCCATTGCCTTTATGGCGGGTCGATAAGAGAAACATTTGAGCAGCGTTTCTCTGCCTTTGCAGAACTCCAGCAGAAAACGGTGTCCATTAGGCTGGCCAGTGGCCTCACAAGGCCCTGACACAATAAATCCTCCTTCTGCACAATGCTGACAAAGCCTGCCTCTTCCAACTTGTATTCCTTCTCTCTCCAGATGTTACAGGCTGGACAACCAAGTGTGCATTTTATTTATTTATTTTTTATTTTTGCCTTAGTTTCTAAGAAACTCAGCACTAAACACAGTGTGCAGCTGCATAACTGATTCAGCCCCCCTCACCACCTGTATCTGTTTCCCTCTACTTTCTTGTTATCCGTTTTTATTTTTTAATTGTCATTTCATGTATGGCTAATGTTGTAGGCTCCTCAGATGCTGCCCCCATTCTGGAAAGGAAGGAATATTAGGTGAGTGATGGGTAGAGGTAGATGAGTGGTAGGTAGAGAGAGAAAGAGAGAGAGAAAGCTAGCTTTGGGTGAATGGATGGAGGGGTGTGTAGATGGATAGGTTAGCCTGAATTTCTTCATTTCAGAAACAAAATTAGCCCAAAATGGAATCAAAAGTTCAGAATCAGCCCTAGTTTTGGCCCAGGGCCATTTAATTTAATAAAAGTTTATTGAATATCTACAGCCTGAATGCAAATTTCTCCAGAATGCAGCTCATTTTCATTCATATTTATATCCATCACAGTGCTGTCACATAGTAGGTGCTCACAAAATGCTTGAGGCGAATCAAATTTAATTGAACTAGAAAAGAAACTTACTCTACCTGGTGCAGTTTACAATAGAGCCCACCATCTCCTTGGGGAGATATAATTCTCTGACCCAAATCGATTACAATGGCCATATAATCAATACACCCCTCCTTGACGAGCCAGGCTGATATCCTCAGACCCCACTCATTCCTGCCACCTGCAATGCCCTCCCCCCTCCCATCCATTAAACCAGCTCCTACCAGCCTTTGAGGCTTAAATCAAGTTTCACCACCATAAAACTTGTTTCCAATTCCAGCCAGCCCACATTGGCTTCTGATCATTTGCTGCACATGCAGTTTCTCAATGATCTCCAATTGCCTATGAATTGCCCACACAAACATCCCACATGCACCTCCATTTCAAACTTTCCAAAGCAGAACCCCCAAATCTCCAAGTACTCTGAATCAGTAAGTGTGTGGAACTATCTGAGAGCAGATCCTGACTACACCACTGTATCAGACAGGGTTTGATCAGAGAAGCAGAACCACTGGAAGAGATGTATATGGTTATACATACACACACATATATAGGAGATATATATATATATATATAGGCTATATATGGGATATATAAGAGACACAGGTACACACATATATATAAATACATAGGTGATATACAGAATATAAATGGAATATATAAGGGAAATAGATATAAATATACATATATATGCATATATACATACACACATATAATTATATAGGAGATATATGTAGACTATACATTGCATATATATACATATATCATATACATATGATACACACACATACATATAAATGGAATTGTTACAGGGATCTGGCCTCCCAATTGTGGGAGGTGGTTTAGCAATCTCTGTAAGACTTGTCTTTGCATCTGATGCTGGAGCTTGGAGTTCGCAAAGCAGTTGGGAAAAAGAAGGTGGAGCTCAAGAACAAGCTGGATCCTGCAAGTACAATCTCAAGCCCATGAGAATGGACCAAAACCCCTTCCACCTCTTGTTGCCTCTCACCCTTGTGATGTGGGTGGCCTGCAGAAGCCAGAGTCCTTTGTGGCGGAGCTAACACACATACCTGGCCCAGGAGCTGGGATGCTGGAGGAGGATCTGAGGGAAGGTGGAGTGGTCACAGCCCTGATTCTGCTTCCCACCAATGAGCTGAACCAACAGATCAACATCAATGGGTGTGAGCGACAAAATGCCTGCTGCTTCCTTTCCGCCCCTGAAGGCTCCCTCAAGAATCTTTCTTGTGGGGAGTGGATGTAGCTCAAGTGGCTGACACCTGCTTCCCATGTACAAGATCTCATGTTCAATTCCCGGTACGTCCTAAAAACAAAAAATAAACAAATGAAAAAACCAACTCTCACTGGGGAGCAGATATAGCTCAGGGGTTGAGTGCCTGCTTCCCATGTACGAGGTCCTGGGTTCAATCATTGGTACCCCCCCCCCAAAAAAAAGAAGAATCTCCCTTGTGACATGCCCTAACCAGAACAGCACAAGAAAGGGAAATTCTGGGAAATGTAGTTTAGCCCAGCCATGTTGGACATTTCAAGACCACCCCACCATGGGTGATCCTTGTGTCTTGGACAAGTGACTTAACTTTTTTAGAGCCTCAGTTTCCCCATCTGTAAAATGGGAATGATATAATTCTCATGCAAATTATCTGAACTCAACACTTAAGTCTGTTGAGTTCTTAGTATAGTGCCTGGTACATAGTCAGTGATCAATAAATGTTAGCTACTATGATTAATCTGGCTTCTCCTTTTCTCCTAGCTCAGTTAGAGGCCTTAAAATCTACCCCTGCACCCAAACTGGTAACCTAGGAGTCAGCTTTGAACCCTCCTCTCCCCTCGACTCCCATCCACTCAATTATAAGGTCCTGCCATTATCCTCCTAGTGAGATCTCAGGTCAGTCTCCCTCCTTCATCCCCACTACCCTTTCACTGGTTTAATGTCCACATCATCCTTCACCTGACCTACTACAAAGCTTTCTAAATTCATTCTTCTGCTTCCAATTATTCCCATAGTTGGCTATCAAAATGATCTATTTTTAAAAAATGCAAATCCTGAAAGTGATAGGCTGAATTATATACCCCAGAAAACAACAAAAACATGTCTTTAATCTAGATTGATTCTTGTGGGTGTAAACTCATTGTAAATAGGACCTATGAAGTTGTTATTTTTAGTTAAGGTATGGCCAGCTGAATCAGAATGGGTCCTAATCCTATCACTGGAGGCCTTATAGAGAAGGTCACAAAGAAGAGATATACACTGGAAGTCAAGAAAACCTGCAGGAGAGAGGAGAAGACATTGCCATGTGGGTTGTCATGTGACAGAAAAGCCAAGGAATCCCAGGGATCACTAGTAGCCAGCACCAGAATGTTAGAGACTTTGGGGAAGAAGCATTACCTTGTTGATTCCTCTATTTTGGACATCTCCTAGGCTTAAAACCATAAGTCAATAAATTCCCGTTGTTTAAGCCAAAGCATTGTATGGCATTTGTGATCACAGCTGGTAAACTAAGACCCTGTATGCCACCACCACTACCACCCCATCCCCTTTTGAACTAGCTCCTCTGTTGCTATCAGGCCACAGCCAATTCCTTAATATATTAATTCCTTAATAATGGTGTTCCCCATTGCCTGAATCCTGTCCCTTGTCCAGTGTTTTAGTTTCCTTGACTGCTCAAGCAAACACCATACAATGGGTTGGCTTAAACAATGGGAATTTATTAGCTCAGGGTTCTGAGGCTAAAAGAAAGTCCAAATCAAGACATCATCAAGGTAATGCTTCCTTCCTGAAGTCTGGCATTCTTAGGCTGCCTGCCAACAATCCTTGGTCCTTGGCTCCTCTGTCACATGGCAAGGCACATGGCAGCCTCTCCTAGCCTCTCCCTTCTCTTCCAGGTTTGGCTGACCTTCAGCTTCTTGCTTCCCATGACTTTCTCTCTCTGGGTCTGAATATCATTATCATATCAATCATATCATATCAATATCATAAAGGACTCAAGTAATAGGATTAAGACCCATCCTGGGCCACATTCCAACTGAAGTAGCCTCATCAAAAGGTCCTACTTAGAATAGGTTCACACCCACAGGAATAGATTAAGTTTCAGAACATCTTTTTCTGGGGTGCATACAGTTCCAAACCACCACATCCAGCTTCTCCCCACTTCCAGCTTACCTCCTGACACATCCACTTGCAATTACCCAAAAGCATTGGTCCGTCTCCCATATGGAGGGACCTGGGTTCGATCCCTGGGACCTCTTGGTTAAAAAAAAAAAAAAAAA